>PVKS010018533.1:0-39938 GCA_004027875.1 Aplodontia rufa | reverse complement strand
GGAGGAGAAAAAGCTGCCCAAGGACACAGTCTCAAGGGAAGTAAAGAAAAGGATGACAACAGACAGATCATGCTGCCCTGACCCATGAACGCACCTGCAGGGGGGTTGGGCTGGTAGAATTTGTGGCATGAGTATTGCCATAGCAATGCGCTCCAGGTGCCAGCTGTGGTGCAGAGGGGCTTGTTACCTGGCCCAGACGTCCTGGAAGCACAGGAAGGCATACCAAGTTAAAGCAAAGTGCTTGGAATAGAAATGCACGTCCCTTTTCACATTGGGGAGAAATCCGGAAAGTTTCCAGAAAGTAGGGCTGCTGGGAAGCTGGAGGACAGCAGAGCAAGGACAGCAGGGATGTGCAGGGTGGTGCGCGGGGGGTGGCATGATACTGCTGAACCCAGGATGGAGCAAGGGCAAAGCTGCAGCTGAGAAGTGCTTGTCCCCAGGGCTCGGAAAAGAAGAGAGACCACAATTCAAAGCCCGAGTGAGAAAGGGGGCGTTTGAAGGCAGCTGAGAGCTGGAACCCCACACTGTGTTAATTAACAGAACTGTGATTTGCCAATGAGCATCCGCAGGACGATCAGCCGCTTGATGGAGGAGCCCCGCTTTCCCGATGGAATCTCAAGTCCCTGAGCCATGAAATTACTTCTAAAACAAAAAAGCAAAGCCAGTCAAAGAGGACAAGCCCTTGTATACGTGCACTGGAAGGGTCCTTGCTGTTCTCTTCTTGAAGAAAACAGGATAATTACAGAGACCAGAGAAGAAACAGAAATATTCAACCGTGTCACCTCTCCTGGGAAAGGGTTGCGTGGAGCACCTAGAATATATTCAGGGACATTTTATTTACACGGTTCCATGTAATCTTCACAACCACCCACTACCGTCCACGTCTCACAGACGACGAAATAGTTACACAGAGAGACTAAGTAGTTTTCCCAAGGTCACACAGTATAGTGGAATCAATACATTCTGTCCTCCATATTAAGACACACAATAGCTCTTATGATATTTTTTGAATGGCCTAAAATGAGATTATTTATCAAAAGTCCCAAATAAAATGTAGTAGAGGAAGATTTTTCCTCCCTTTTCCTGTTGGCCATCTGGCATGCGTTGGCCGTTTTTTTCGCAGGCTCCTGTCTCTCACTGCATTTGTATGTGGAGGCCGCATTCCAGCTCCGAGGGTCTGCACAGTCTTGGTGTCTTTCTCCAATGCACAGCCACAACTCCAGATCCTTCAGTGGCTCCCCATTGCCTTAACAGTGAAACCCCAGCTCTTTGATGTGCCACCTTTTGCTCTCTGACCTTCTCTCTTGCTCCCTGTCATTTCCCCACAGTCACGACCTGTCATACCGGTCATGACCATCAGTGGAGAATTCCCTAAATCACCCCAGGCTCTCAGTTCCAGGCTTTCCTACCCTTTGACCTTTATTCTGGCTGTTCCTTGGGCATAAAAACGTCTCCGCTTTCTGCCTGGACTTTCAGCACCAACCCAGGGGCCACCTTCTCTGCAGCCAGACTTCTGACTTCATTCTTCTGTTTCCCATACTTCTGTGGTTTGAATGTGTCCCCCACGTTCCTGTGTTAGAAGCCTATTCTCCAATGCCACAGGGTTGAGTCCTTTAAGAGGCAATAATTCAAGAGGGCTCTGCACTCAGGAAAGGCCTATGCTGTCATTACAGGAGCAGGTTCATTAATTTAAGAGTGGGTAGGTTATAAAAATGTGTCCAGCCCCCTCTTGATCTCTCTCATCCATGTGATGTCTTCTGCCATGTGATGACTTAGCAAGAAGGTCCTCACCCGATGTGGTCCCCGCCTTCAGAACTGTGAGTCAATACATTTCTGTTAATTGTAAATTACCAGACCGTGGTTACAGCAGCAAAAATGGACCAGGACGACACCTACCTCTATTTTAAACCTCTCCGCACCGAATTGTTGTAATGATCGCTTTACTCGCTGTCCCCACAGACTCATCCACCCACCCACCCAATTATGCATGTAAGCTTTCTTGTTTTTCTTTTTTTATTAGTTGAATATGGACTTACAATTAAGGGGGAATCATTATCAAGCAATCAAGAACAAATGTATATTCACATAGTTAGCCAAGGCTGATGGCATTCCATGGTTTCCCCCGTTGGGTTCCCCATGGTTCTATGTTTCCCCCAATTGAACCCCTGTGTTAAATGGACTAGTAAGCTCTGTAGAGGGCAGGATCCACAGCTATCCTGATATGATTGCTGGGTGTATCTCTAGCCTCTAATATGGTGGCTCTAAGTGTTGTCCTAGGCATCACATGGCCCCCTGGGAACTGAGAAATATTAGAAATGTAAGATTTCAGGTCCCACCCCAGGCTACACGGTGAGAAATCCCCAGGGTGGGATCCCTACCTTGACAGACAATCTATTTTGAGAACCAGTGCTCTAAGGCAATGCTGGGCATGTCATATTCAGCAGATGCGGAATGACTGATGGTGCATCTGTTGTCATCTTAGGGCCTCTGGAGATCTCCTGCTGCTCCATCCTCACAGGGAGATGATCAGACTTGTTGGATTAGCTCCCCCGTCTTGTCCAGAGATGAGTGGCTCACCCTATTTCACCCCTGTGTTAGTCCTGGTGCAGCTGACAACTAGATGGGTGATTTTGGACCAAATCAAGCCAATGAATCTTTGGGTTGTGTAGCCTCTTGGATGTTTAAGAACCTCAAGGTCAAGAAACTGGAGTAAGCAGACCAGTCCTGGTTCTTAGGTGACGTGTGTGTCCTCTCTTTTCTCCATTCCTCTTCTGAGAAGAAGACCTGCAGCTACCATTTGGATGTAGTATATCCTCCAAAACCCATGTGTTGAAAGCTTCATCTGCAGCTTGGGGCTATCAGGAGCTGGGGGAACCTTTAAAAGGTGAGGCTTAGTGAGATGTTTTCAGATCGTTGGTGGCATCCCTCAAAGGGGACAATGGAACCCAGGTTTTTTCCCCTTTTTCACTGTTAATGAGGAGAGAAGCTTTTTTTTCTGCCACCACCACAGGCCCAAAAGCAACAGGGTTGACCAATCACAGACTGCAGCCTCTAAAACTATGAGCCAAAACAAACCTTTCATCTGTATATGTTGACTATCTTGGGTATTTATTATAGTAACAGAAAGCTGACTAACAACATATGCCTACCTAGTAGGCTTAGCATGCTTATCAGATATGGGAATCCACATGAACATACTTTTTCAAATGTATAGCACTATTTACATGTTAGTCACTACTGGCAAAATGAGATATGCTGAGCTAAGAGTACCAGAGTGCTTCAGCTCTAAAAATCAATGATTCTGAAATCCAGATAAACTTCCATGTCAAGAAACACTATAAAAAGATGTCCTCATCATAAAGGGGTGGGTCATGATGCAGCTTCAGGCATAAGATTGGGTTCAAACCAGCTCTGATACTTCCATGTGACATGGAAAAGTTATTTACCTTTTCTGCACTTAAGTTTTCTTGTATATAAAATGGGTCATTACTACCACCCACCTCTAAGGGTTATCTGAATACATGTAAGACACTCAAATCACATCGTAAGCATTTAATAAACGTTGGAAAGCTTTTCTGCTAATGCACTGTTGCTGTTGTTATTGTTAAAGGTGTTATTTTCATTCCTGAGGGGAATTGCACAAAATAACAAAGTATCTGATGGTAAACAATCTATAAGGATGATCTTAGGGAACACAATCTTCTGAAGATGTGACACCTGTTTGTGTATGTGTGTGTGATTCATACCATGCAGTACTGTTTCTTTTGATTTGGTTTTATTTGGTTGGTTCAAATAACCAACGGGGAAGTCTTTCAAATCCTTAAACACCTCATGAACAATCATTACCAAGAAGTTTATCCATGGTTGCTAAGCAGGACAGTGTCCAGGGGCTTGGAACAGGGGTCAGCAAACTTTCTCTGTAAGGGACCAGAGAGTAAATATTTAAGGTTTCACAGGCCACATGGTCTGCTACCCAACTCTGCTATCATAGCACAAAAGAACAATAGCCAATCTGTAAGCCAATAGTGTTGTGTATTTGGCCCACACATGGGATGCAGTTGGCTGGCCTCAGAGAACCAAGAGCTAGAAGTAATGGAATCATTTCCACCACTTCCCCAGCCTCATTCAAAACACTTTTGTTCTAATTCATTATAAAGGAACTTGCTATCAACTCTGTTCTCTAGCTCATACATGCTGGGGGTGTGTGTTTTAGAAATACAAAAGCTGTAATAAAACCCCACTTCAACTTCAGAATTTGAGTAATACAGCATTCATTATCAAATTTCTAACTTAAAAATGGCATCTGAAGGTCTAGTACTACAGAACAATCCTAGTTCTTTGTCTGCCTACGTAGATTACTTCTCTCATCCTAGTTAGAATATGGTGTGCTTTTAAGCGGAAATTTCAGCTTACTACGTGCATTTCCACCAATCTCTTATCTTTCTAGGAGTTAGGGAAACATGGTCTTGTAGACCTAGCATATGTGTGTAGTAAATGTGCCAGTACATCAGCACCATGATAAATAATCTCAGCAAACATGGACACCACTCTCCAAGTGATGGCTGGAAGACTTCAGGACTCACGAGTGCCAGAAGGAACTTTCACACCAGACTCTGGCATAGTCTGGGAGGGTGGATCAGGGGCTTGGTCAAGTGCAAGGTCCAGATGGAAAGCAAGGAGCAAGTAATGAGGGGAAAAGAGGCAGGAGCTTCCCAAAACCTTCAGGCAGTGGAGAAGAGGCCAGAACGCAGGAGATGGGAACCAGAGCCAGAGACCCTCCTGAGAAAGAAAGGAACAGAAACAACCCCTGCACATGGCCAGGAAGCTAGACAAATCAGATTTCAGAGGAACTGCTCAGGCTTCTGACACTCTGGTAACGTAGCATTTAACATACAATGTGCAACGAACAGATGTGAGCTGGAAAATGACAGGGTAGAGAGAGGTGGGTGGCAACTTTATCTGCCATTTGAACCTGAACAGCCCAGTTTTAGGAAAACAGATAAAAAAACAAACAATAAATAATGCAGCACCCTCCTCGTGCCCTGTGGCAATGGGTTTCCATTTTAATGAGGATTGAATGCGACATAGACATTTTGACGCCCTGACACATCCATTAAAATGGAAATCTATCTGGAGAGCCTGTCACAGAGGCTCCTCAACGCCAGGAAGCACCACCTCTTCTCCTAAGGGACCCAAAGGTTTCCATGGCAGTGTGAAAATGAACCTCAGAGCCATTGTCATGGCTCGGGCTCTTCCTTTTGGCTAGACCCACTCTCTCTGGAAGGAGGGGCAGCAGCTCTTGGCTCTAGGACAGGGGACAGAGGCCAACCTGGTGAAGGAATCCAGTTTTTCAGGAGACTGAGTTTAGCTTATGGGGGAGAGGGACTGTGAAGAATATAACAAGATAATTCACTTTTACACTTAAAACATTTTCATATAAATTAATTTGATCCTTACAGACTGGGAAATAGATGGAGAGTATGTTTTTCTCATTCAAAAAGTTGGAAAACCAACCCCATGGTCAAAGTCAGGTTAGGGTAAAGTCAGGGTGAGTTGTATAGGCGACTCACAGCCGTATTTCTGGTCGTCGGGAAAGGCCTCCAGGAGGGTGAGGACACCTTCTCTAACCCAGAGACACAATGTCAATGGTACTGCCCTTCCTAGGCCCAACCCTTGGCATGGGAATGATGTAAGGCCCTTGAAGCCTACTGCCCCGCCAGCAGCAGTTGCCCAAAGCAGCTGCAATTCTTACGTGCAAATACTCTCCCTCGGGTTAGGACTCAGGGTCTCCAGGGCTGGCTGGGACACAAGAACCTCAGCAGGGAGGACACAGAAACAGGTTAGTTCCCACTGTAGGAAATTTGCAGGATGTAGCTCCCCCGAGATGAGCCCACCGGAAAGCCTGCGTTGATACAGCAGGGGAGAAAGTGGAAAGGCCCACAGCAGGAGCACCATGTGCACACCTGCCACAAGGCAGGGTGCCTTGGCTGAGGGTGCTGGATGCTCGTCACAGGGTGCTCAGTTGTGGACCCAGTACAGGACTGGATATCAGCAAGCCTGGGTCTTGTCCTGCCTGTGATACAATGTGGTCATACACTTCAGAAAAGGCAGGAAACTTCTCTGGGTCCCTGATATGTAGCATGGGTGAAGCAGATTGAATTGTGTCCCACAAAACGTTTGTCCAAGTCCCTATCCCTGGTAGGTGTGAATGTGACTTTATATGGAAATAACTTCTGTGTGGATATATTTTGGTGCAGATGTAACTACAGTGAGGCTCTCAAGGAGACCATCCTGGGTTGCAATGACTTTGTCCATATAGGAGAAAGGAGGAAAATTCGAGAAGATCCTGTGAAGAGCAATAGAGAGATCATAGTGATGCAGCCACAAGCCAAGGAACAGTGACGCTACTAGAAGATCTAAGAGGCAGGAAGGAGCCTCCCCAGAGCTTTGGAGGGAGGATGACTTTGCCCAAGCTCTTATCTGGACTTCTGGCTTTTAGGACTGTGGGAAAACAAACTTCTGTTGCTTTAAGTCATGCTAGTGACTTAGTGTGGTAAATTCTTACAGCCACCCTAGGAAACTAATCCAATGGGGACTAATAGCGCATCCAGCTTCCCTCCTAGGATGGAATGAGATCCAATGAACAGCCTTTATAAACCCGAGGGACAAAGCAGGGAGGGGATCCATCTCTGGGAGACTCTTTGGTCCCTAAGGCACACGAGGACTCCTTCCTCTGAGGGGTGAGGAACTGTCAGAGTGAGGGATTCTCGGCAGCAATAGGACAAGCTAATCATCTCCAGGCACTGAAATAAGCATGTGAGTAGATTACCTCACTCAGCACTTTCGCAACTCTAAGACAGCTTCCATTCCCATTCCCATTCTACACTTGAGGAAACTAGTTGAGTACCTTGTCGGAGACCAGGGTTAGCAAGTGACAGAGGCAAGATCCTAAGCATGTGTCTGAGCTCTTCCTCATCACCAGGTGAATAATCACCAGGCTCTCCTCCTGCAGGGCTCTATCACATGAAACAGGCAACTGGAACCTCTGACACTTACTAAATTTTGCTATGAGCATCTACACGGTGCTCAGCACTGCAAGAGGCTCTTGACAAATTATCAGATTAAATCACAGCAGCCTTAACATGTCCATTCACAGAAAACAAACTGAAGCTTGGTAAGAGTAAAACTGATTGCTAGGATTGCACATCAGGATCCAACTAGGTCCCTTTGACACCAAACCCTTGATCTTTACATTACCACACAGACCACACCAGGCTGTGCGTACCACTGCCCTGCCACCCCAAAGTCATTCTCTCCTTCCTTCCTTCCTTCCTTCCTTCCTTCCTTCCTTCCTTCCTTCTTTTCTTCCACCAGGGATTTCAGCCAGCGGCACCATCCCCAGCCACCCCTGTTTTTAATATTTAAAAAAATCTTGAGACAGGGTCTCACTGTGTTTCTTAAGGTCTCACTAAGTTGCTGAGGCTGGCTTTGAGCTTGCGATTTTCCTGCCTCAGCCTCCGGAACCGCTGGGATTACAGGTGTGCGCTACCGCACCCAGCACCAAAGTCATTTTTTAAATAGTCACAATCTAGAGCAAATGAAATCTGTACCAGCCACAAAGAAAAGAATGACAACACTCCCATCTCTTGTTTGGGGCCGGCCTCCTCACGATTACAGGAAACGGCAATCCAATGGAGGGCTCCGTCCCACAGGGCTAAACAAAAACAAGGGATCCTCATTCTCTGATCTACTGCTCCTTTTCTTATTACCAAGAGCCCTTGGCAGATTCACAGTTACTCTCAACACTCTGCCTCAGGTTCACCTTGGCATGGCTAAGTGCCCTGTAATAACAGGCTGGCTGGAGCTCAGATAATTACAGACCCAACCAGCCAAGGTTGTGACATGCGTCTCCCCGAGTTCATCAGTCTAGTTCACTCCACATCTGTCCACCTGTCTCCAGGCAACTGCTCAGACATGGACTTTCCTCCTCCCACCCTTCATTTCTTCTTGCCTCCTCTCCCTTGCTTTTGTCTTTCCACAGAGCACTGACGCACTAGGTCCTAGGCTGCTGGTGGCATGGCACTCGGAGTTATGATGCTGCACCCCGTGGAACGCAGTATTTGATCACTGCCAAGATGTAGCCCCCCACATGACGGGTGAAATATCAGCAGGAATGACAGGCAAGGGAAGAAAGGCGGAAAGGATCACAAAAGAAATCTGACTCCCTTCTCTGAAAAACCTGCAAAGGAGGGTGCCTCTGTCTCCGCAGGCAGACAGCAGACACCCACGCCCTAGACACGGGAAACGAGGTTAGCTGAACCCACAGGCATTAAGGAGCTTCCCCAAGAAGCCTTGTCGCTCTTCCTTGCCAGATGGATTCTCTCCCCTAAACTTGACAATACTACCTATTGTCTGTGCACTCCTCCTTAAGGTCATTTAGTTCTGATCAGCCCCTGGCAGGAGGCGCGGGGAGGGGGGGGGCACAGGACTGTGTCTCGCCCTTCCTTGTGACTCCCCCACACAGCAGAATCCTTAGCACGCTAAGGTGCTCAATAAGTGTTGTTGTTGTTATTGATGAAGAAAGAAATTCCTAGGGCTTTCCTTCTTGGTGTTCAAAAACATTGTCTAAGATCTGGAAATGGAACGGAAGATTTATTACAGGTTCTTTTACCGTGGCGCTGGAAGGTGTTTGCCTCGAGTTATCTGATTCTTTAGAGGTGTGCACTTTGATTGGATTTGCTATTTGCTATTGATTGGGATGTTTATAACTTGTCAGGGCAGATGTTAACTTTCAGAAAAGTGATAGCAAAGTGAAGTGAGTGATTCTGTCCAATAGGTAAATGAGAACAGTCCTGAAGAGACACGGATGATTCTGTCTGTAGAAAAGAACCCCACTGCTCACTGTTCATCGCCCTGTGGCAAACTGTATCTCACCTAGTAATCTTGGTCTAATATATTTTTAAAGTCTTTCCCTTCTGAATATGTAGTCATGTTCTTTAATGGCCTTTGAATCAGGTAAATCATCTTACTGCTCCCCTTATTAATTGAGTTAAAATTTGAAATATAATCATTCTATTTTTGTTATGAAAAGTGTGCTTTGAGCTATTTAAAAATTATTCTTTGACACTGGATGGAATTAGGGGAGTGGGATTCATTCTATAGTGACCCTAGGAAATCAATTATCCTCTGAGGCTTGGATCTTTAAAGGTACTGGCTCGAACTTTGGTTTGCCCATTAGAACTTCTGGATGGTCTCTCGGAAGGCCTTTAAAGAAGGTTCCAGACAGCAAGAGAGAAGAAAACTGGAATATTGGGAGAACTGGTTACCATCTGACTGAGGGCAGGGAGGATAGGCCAGAGACCGTGACTGACACACCATGTCCTTCCACACTCCCTGTTTCTCCTGTGCCCCATTGGTGACTCCCATACTTAGAACACTTTTATGCTCTGCCACTCATACCTCAAGGCCTAGTTCAAAAGCTGTTTTCTGCAGTGTGGAGAATCCTCAAAAAATTAGGGAGGGATAGAACGTATGAACCAGCTATCTCTCTTCTGGGATAGGATTTAGAATCAGCACATTACAGTGACACAGCAAAATCGATGTTCATAGCAGCTCAATTTACAATAGCTAAATTGTGGAACCAACCCAGATGCCCCTCACTGGATGAACGGATTCAAAAACTGTGATACACACACACATACACACACACACACACACACACACACACACACAATGGAGTTCTACTCAGCTATTAGAAACAACGATATTGCAGCCTCTGAAGGTAAATGGATGACAATGGAAAAAATTATGCTGAGTGAAGTTAGCCAAACCCAAAGAGTCAGGGGTCAAATGTTTTTCCTCATTTGTGGAACTAGGTCTAACCCAGGCTTAGGCGAAAGATAGTCAGACCCACCAAAAGCACAGAAACGCATAATCTAGGTGAACCATAGACATGTGGGGGGAGAGAGAAGGGGAAATATGAGGGATAGGAGAGGGAGGGATGATAGGGAAGGATCTAGGGAGACAATCAACAATGTACCATAATCTTTACCCACACCCCCCCAAAAGTCAAATAATATTTATGAAATCATTGAATTCTGGAAAATTCACAATCTAATACATATATGTATATGAACATGTATATCTGCTATAGGGGCATAATATAGAAGAATTAAGAGATTGGGGTATGGGCAATGTGCGGGTAACTACATTTTAAGATTTAATGCATATCTTGTTACCTTATACACATTTATCATTGTACAACTACTCAACTCCTTAATAAATAAATAAATAAAATAAAAAACAAAACAAAATAAATAAATTTTTTAAAAGCTGCTTTCTCCTGAAGCTCCCCATGAACACTGGTATCCTCCAGGAAGAGCCTTTTTATTGAGGAGGCCCTTGCATTACAAGAGAACTTAAACATCTTTTCTCAAAAATGTATGGAAGACTTAATTCCAACACAGGGCTGCTGGCTGCCTTAAATGAGAGTATGGGTAGAAGACACTATTCCGGGAGTGGGTGGGTGTATTCCCAGCCTCAAACCAAAAGGAGGGGATGGAAAGTTCTGGGGAAGGAGGAACAGCCTTGGAGAAGGAAGAATGAAGCTGATCCCAGCTAAGGTTCCTAACCATCCCAGGTCCACAAAGACACAGTGGACAGGGCAGAACGATGTGGCCATAAGTGGGGAGCTCTTGGAGCCAGGGAAGGATGAGCCAGCGAGGATAGGTAGTGGATGTAGAACCTTCTCTGTACTTCTGAACTTCAGCCTTGGTTAATTTGGATATTCCTCTGTTCTTCTCATCTGGTGAACAGATTTAGGAAAGATAAAAAATAGATCAGTAAGCTCTACTAAGCTTGGTCTGAAACGTTAAAACTCCCGGTGTGTGCTAGCAGGAGTGTGCCTGCCGGGGTGGTTGGTGACCCAGCATTTGCAATGTCGTGTTATAATTATCTGCATTCAGGCTTGTTCCTTCCACTCGACCATGGACTCCTTGAGATCAGATACCAGCTTATGTTTATCTTTGTGTTTCCTATAATCAACGGGAAGTTGGACACATAAGAGACCGTATTTAAAGTTACTAAATATGTATTTTTGTTGCCCGCTAAGTTTTTCTTTTCAAATGGAGAAAACGCATCCACTTATTTTTAGATACAACAAGGAAGGAAGGAACAATGAAAATCCCAAAACCCAAAGTAAGATGCAACTTTAAAAAGGAAAGTAAAACAGAAAGTGCCTGGGGCTGGGGGAGGAAGAGAAGGATCACAGCTGGTAGCCCTGCCCTGGATGAGCTGGCCGACTGGAAGGCATAGGATTGTCCCACAGGTAAGCAAAGGAGAATGACAAACCCATACCTACAAACTGTCTCCCAAAATGGCAGCAACACATATCCAGAAAACAGGGAAGCAACTAGTTGCTGGGCAGAAGCCCAGGGTCTAGCAAACTTAGTTAAGGACAAGTCAGTCTCCTACAACATATGTCACTTTGGGAACATTTCATTACCAAAAAATGGCACAACTTGTCACCTGTGCTGGAAGGTTGGGTAAAGAGCACAGAATTGGAATCAGACAGCCTGAGTTCTCACTCTGTTCCTGCCCTGCCTTCCCATCAGCCAGTATATTCCAGTGTGATGCCACCAAACCCTGCATTCCCCAACACCTTCCCCATGATGCTTCTGACCACTGAGTGCAGTGTCGCCCAAGACTGCGGCCCAGGGATCCTGTGAGATGGCTGAAGCTGAAATCCAGGAGGAGAAAAGCCCTTCCACCATCTAGCAATGACCAGAGGGAGGCAAGGTCAGAGTGCCCACCCACAGAAGGCACCTGAAGACGAGAGCAGAGAAAGCCAAAGAGAAGTCGGGTGGCAGAGATAAATCAGGTCAGGATTTGCATTGATGTGAAAACTCTCCGAAATTAAAAAGAACAGCAATGAAGGCAGGCAGGTGCTGGATTCGTGCCGTCAAATATCCAGCGCACAGTGATTGCGGCTGGATGCTCTCTAATTTGGGATGACTGGGAGGTGGGGAGCCTTCCTACTAAGGGGAAGGTCCTTTGTGCTGGCTGTCCTCTTGCCCCTTTCCTGAAGATGTACAGAAGTTTTGACGGTAGCAAACACTGGGGACATTGTCCTGTCTCTGTCACCGCTTAGCTCTGTGATCTCAGAGTAGTCAGCTCACCTTTCTGGGTCTCAGCCTCCTCATCCTTAGACCGAGAGGGTTGGGCAACAGCTGCTGCTCCGCCAGCCAGCGCTGGAAGCTCCCACCAGAGACCGTTAGAACACAGCTCAGTGGAGCCTCCTGTAGCAGCGCCTGCAGCTTCCAGAAAGCGCAGGATTCTCCATCAAGCCATCCTAGCAAATCTTACTTTCTGCTGCCTGCCTAATAGTTTAATTTGCCTCCCATGTGCTCTTGCAGATGGCCCAGTAAAACGACTAAACTGGTGTTTGAAGCTCCAAGCCTTGGGGACAAAAGAAACCCTACTGTGGTGGGGAACAGGCTTGGAGAGAGACAGGCTGGAAGGGATGAGGTAGGGGATGGGGTACTGCCACACTGGTGTTTCCCAGAGTCTCTGGCACAACAGGGCTGCAAAACCAGAGACTTCTTGGTCATCCATATACCTGCATATAAGAGGTTTCCAGAAGCTCTGGGCATGAAGAGGGCTCTTCCTTTTCAAAACGAGCACACAGAACTTAACCAGAATCTAACTCTGGGTAGTCTCTAAGAGTTGTTATAAAGTTCTAGAAAAGTCAAGCATAGGTCTCAAATGTCCTAAAATTGGCCTTTGATACCACCTAGCCCTGGGCAAAACTTCCGTTCTGAGTGCCAATGTGTTAGGAAATCCTGTTGTATAAAGCCTGTGACACCTCCGCCAGCCTTGTCTCACCCGCTCCTTCCCACGCCCACCCCAATCTCCTAACTCTGGAAGTGACCCTGACTCTCAGATCCTAGTATAGCCAAGTTGGACCCCTTCCCACTTCCCTGCTGCCAGGGGTGAACATTACAGCTCTAGCCCTCCTCGGAGTCCTAGTTTGCCCAGAGCAACTGCAGCCGGGCCCTGGGTTGCTGGAGGCAAATAGGGCAGGACCCTTGCTTCTGCCCCTGAACAGACAAAAGAGATGCAGTGTGACTTCCATGGAAATATCTGTAATAGCATGAAAACTCTGTATCATTCAATAAAGATCAATAATAAGTGTTCAGGTGAGAAAATCCAAGGCAGTAGCTAAGTGACTCGTTCACAGTCACAAAGGAGCTAATGGAGAGCTGAAACAGAGCCAGGGCTCCCTGCTCCCAGCTTAGCTACAGATGGGTTCCACGGGCTTTTACTTACTGGCTGGGGAACCTGCCTTCTATTTATAGCATGGTTCCTATCAGCAAATGCGTTCTGAGTTCCAAATCATCACACTACAGAGGACAACTGCAAGCCAGCTCCTAAGCTGCAGGCCAGTCTTTCTGTGTATGGGCTGACAGTCTTGGGACTTGCTGGAAGGGTCCAACTCAGGGAAGTGGCATTACTCCTGGAGCAATCTGCCAACAGAGGGATGGTCGCAGCACAGATGCCCCAGGACAGGGATGTTCAAGAAAGTCCAGGAGTGACAGGGAGAAGAACCTTTTCTCATCTCCAAAGGCCATGCTTAGTTGGCTTGCTTTGCTCGCCATAATTTCTAGGGGAAGAAGCTGAATACAGCGGTTATCACTATGATTTCGGAGAGAAAAATTCCATAATTTCATGACATCAAATGCTAACTGAAGTTCATCTTCTGTCTGACCCTCGACTCTCACTGAAGGCAAGCCAGCGTCACGGGGCTCCTGGGGTGATGGTGGCAGTAATGGTAGTGCTGTTCCCACATCTCTTTCCCCCCATTCAACACATTTATGGGACAAAAAAAAATAAGTACACTTGATGACATTTTGTTCTCTTGGTGTTCTCCTTTCTTTCCTGAATGACAACAATCACAAATGTCTTAGAGAGTTATTGTCCCCACACAAAACTGATGGAGAGACTTCAATGACACCTGAATTGAGCGACTGTTGAAGTGAGCTCTTCTGAGCTCCATCATCACTTTCTCTCTCAGTGTCACTCTGTAATAGTGACCTTCTCTATGATCTTTCCGTTCGTTGCACGTGGACTTCTAATAGACTCCTCAGTGGTCACTACCCAACTGTCTGTGTTAAAAACATATTTTGTTCCCAGAATCTAATCTCACTTTTCTCTTCTTTAAAGCCACTTCTGGAGTGGCCTCTTTCCTGCAAACAGGCGTGGCTACTAGGAGTGCAGGGGACAGGTGTGGGCAGCTGAGCATGAGCTAAATCTCCTCTGTCTCCAGCACTGATGCTTTACATTTCTGAGGCTCAAAACCTTTGAGGCTCTGTAGGATCAGGGACTCTTTGTGGCAGAGCTGCTGAATTGTAAGGGGTGCCTCCAGGAAACAGGCGAGGGTGGGTAGGAGTGGATGGTGAAGACAGAAACGTGGTGGGGCACTGGTCTCTTCTGACCTCTAGAAATACATCCTTTCTCCTCTTCCTTTGGATTTGGGGCATCAAACTCCTTGGAGGCACCCAGGAAGACAGGGAACAATTTAAGATGACATAAAGTGACTTGACAATGTCACATCTCCACCCAGGATTCTGCCTCGCTCTTCAATTGCCCTCTCTGGTGGTATCAAAAGCTGTAGGGGCCCCCAAGCCTCTCCTGGCATCCTGTCTCACAGGGCGTGGCCAGCCACACAGCTGAGAGGACCCTGCATCTCCACCATGATTAGAAGGGTGAAGATAATTCTATTACCAGTAATAGTATGTTGTAAATATTCCACCTCCACCTGTTAATTAGTGCCACCCTCCCCTTTCCTCCTGAATGTGAAGCCACGCTGTGTAATCATGGCATTTTGGGGGTGATACTGTTTATTATATGTGATATTTCAGTGGTTTGTGTGGGAGAAAGAATTAATTATAGCTCTCTGATTCCAACCCATTACCAACCCCCAGCCCTGTCCTCTCTCCCATTCCCCAGATATAGAAACTATAGCAGAGTAAATATGGTGCTAATTTGCTGAGGAGGAGCAGAGCATCCCAGAGCAAGCCCTGAGCTAGTGACGTGGGCTCAGATTCTGGCACCACTATGACTCAGTAGAGAGGGTCACTGAATGTCACCAAACCTTGGCTTCTGTGTTCTACAAAAAAAAAAAAAAAAAAAAAATACCAAACCAGCCCTGCTCCTGCTCTGCGCTTGTTAGGAGGCTCAGAATGATGACACTCTGGGAAAGGTGCAACACTGTCCACACGTGAAGGTCAGCTCTTGAGGTCCGCTCTGTGCTCCTGTGGGTCCCTTCTGTGGATTCTTCTGGAGGATGTCTCTGGAGCCAGTTTTCTTTGAGTATTGAGGAGCTAGAATCACAATTAAACACAAACAAGGGGAAGGCGGCGTGGGCTGCTCAGGGTCAGGGCATGACGATGAGACCCAAGAGAAGGGGACACATTGGGTGTGTGAAGCAACGGGAGCCTGGGGATTGGCAAAGAGCTGCAAGAGAACAAAAGGTCAGAGGTATCACAGGTGGCAGCACACACGTAAAACACAGAACAAGAACTTCAAAATGGGGATGCTAGAAGAAACTCAGAGTGGAGAGCAAAGGAGGATTTGGGGTGAGAGATGGCTGAGGAGAAAATACACACACATATATAAAAAGAACTGTTTATGTCATTCCCTTCATCTATATCTTCATAGAGTCTGAGAATATGCAAACCAACCACGGCATAGATGCAAAATGGAAAAAAACAGAACTTGCTGCAAATACCCTGTATCCGCATTAGCATTGGTGGAGGTGGACGATAATATCTACGTCAGGGACAGTGACCTTGGGACGGAAGTGCCATATAGCTGCTTATTTTATGCCGGTGCCCTGATTTGGCTTGTGCCAAAGCATTTGTGCTTAAAGATGAGGAATTTTGTAATATAATTTATAATCCCCTGAACAACCTTGAAGTTAGAGATCATTATCTCAATTGTATTGATCAGGAAGTGGAGGCCCAGGAAAACAAGTTTCTTGCATAAGGCCACACAGCCCATAAGCGGCAGGACTGGACTTCAAACCCATATCCAACTCCTGAGTTGCTACACTGGGCCACCTTGATAGACGGAAGACAGTCATGATAGACAGAAGGCTTCTGCTTCAAATCAGATTCACAGGCAGAGGCCATATCACACCATCACACCAAACTCTTTGTCGGCCCAAGCCTAGGCTCTTGCCATCACACCACACTTCCATGTTCACCCTGGGAGCTCTGAGGAAACGCACCAAGACCAGTGGGAGCCAGCGTGACCCGACCCTCCTAGAGCTGCCGTCTCCTTTCCCGTCTTTTCAGCGTCACCTGCGAGGCTCAGGGTGCTCCTGTGATTATTAGAGGAAAACCTGAGCCCAAATGCATGGCATCAATCTGAAAGCAAAATCCCTAGAAATAAAACTGCAAGTCAAAAGGAAGCCAGGTCACAGACTTGCCAACGATTTATTGAGACTAGAAGAGAAATCATAAATTAAAGAAGTATAGGGTAAACGCCAAAGAATTAAGCTGTCCTTCATGTCTAAAGAAGAAAAGAAAAATTCTAAGCTAATAAAGTCTTCCTAAATTAAGGAAGAAACTATGTCTTTGTATGAATTTCCTGAAATGTAGCACTGTCAACCTGAGAAGCACCTGTCAGGGTGGCCCACCTGGCTCCCTAGAGAAGCATGTGTGCGGTCTGTGTTGACCACCCAGAGGAATGAAGTTAGGTTTCCTTGAGAGCATGAGAGCATCTTCCAGGAGCTCCCTGAACATCTTTGTCCCTGGGGCCTTCCCTTTTGCGGCACCAGTTTAAGTGGAACATCTCCAGGAGGAGACGATGGCTGTGATTCCACAATGCTCAGGGGCTGGCATTCTTCCCCTGCTCCTGACCTCCCAGCCACACAGAACGTATCCTTCGAGACCCTCGGCCTCCTTCCTCTCCTGGAAGTTCAAGTGCTCCTTCGTTCCCTCTTGCCCATCTTGAACAGCTGCACCCCATGCCTTCTTGTTCGAAAGCACTGATGCTGCAATTATTATGCTTTTATTCCTTCTCTTCTAATTTTGAGTGCTTTATTTTTTTCCTTTGACTCTCCCTCTGTCCTGAGTAAATAGTTGTCACTCAGTAAACATAGTGCTGATTCACTGGCAGAAGAAGAATTTGGGACTCCTTGGTTTTTGTGGTCGGAAGTTAAATACTGAGTTGCCCTGCAGGAGAAAGATGCCCCACTCAAACACCCCGGGACGGCATCCTTTCCCCAGGAACAAGCTCTCTTTACCAGAGGCGAGGAGGCACGCTGCAGGGGAAAGCGAGTTATCATGCACACTGTGAACTCCCAGTATCGACTGCCACAAAAGCGCAAGCTGAAATCGCGGGTGCATTATTTCCTTAGATAACAAGACTTGCAGATTGTGAATGCAGAACTTCTGGTGAGTCACTCCAAGTCTTTTTTCAGACATATTAAGATTTGGCAAAAGTATATGCCAGATGAAAGTCCCATTAGAAGCTAAGTCTGGTTTACCCCAGAGTCAGAATCCACCCTTCATTCACTTTCTTAAGTCCTCCTCCCCTACAAGAGATAGATTTCATCTCCAAGAGCCTAGAAAAGCACTATGGTTCACAATGCCAGATTTCAGTTTGGGTCTTATCTCTCTCTGCTCAGAACTTCCAGAGACTCCCTTTCGTCTGCCAGAAGAGCCAAAGGCCAGCCACGTGTGATGCTTTGTGATCAGATTCTTGTTTGGAAAGAGAAATCCATAAGTGATCTCTGGGAGACAACTGTGGACACTAGAATATGAACTAGGCATAGGTGATGTTAGGAAATTATTATTAATTTTGTTGGATGTGTCAATGTGAAGGGTCATGACATTTGCGATTTATATTCAAGTGGTTCACTAAAAATCAAACATTTTCAACAGGAAGAGAGAAAGATGAAGTTAATATGGCAAATTATTTACATTTGTTGTCTATCAATGGATGAGTAGATAAATCAAATGGTGTGTTTCTTTCTCTCTCTCTCTCTCTCTCTCTCTCTGTGATAGAATATTATTTATCCTTGAAATGATAAAATTTCTGGCACATGTGACAACCTTGAGGACATCCTGCTAAGTGAAATAAACTAACTGCAAAAGGTCAGCTACTGAATGATTCCATTTACGTGAAATACCACAGTGGTCAAGCTCAGAGTTGGGAAGAGGGGCAGTGGTTACCAAGGGCGGAGGGAGAGGACATCAGGAGCTAGTGTTTAATGGTGTCACAGTTTCAGTTCTGCAAGATGAAAAGATCCTGGAAACGGGAGGGTGGTGAGGGCCACACAACCGTGTGAGTATACTTAAGGGCACTGAACGGCATACTTTGTTATGGTTAAAATGGTAAACTTTATGTTGTACATATTCTGCCACAATAAAAAAATGCACAATAAGATATTAAAAGAAAGAATCTAGGCACACAGTCAAACAGCCTGCCCTGGAGACTGCCTCAGTCATCCTAAGTGGCTTCTTCCCCGCCCCTTACCCTTTCCTCTTGCCGGCACTACCGTCTGAAGTCTCTCTCCTCCTTTCTACCTGCCAGATCCCTTCCACTTTTGGAGTCAAGCTTACATGCCTATTCTTTTTAAAACCCTTCCCATTCTCCTGATCATTCCGATTCCTTTCTTCTCTGATGCCTACTGAATATTGTTTGCATTCTCTATGAATATGTTTGCTGTTAAAAATAAAATCAATGTTCAGATGCTGACTGAGATGAGAACATTGTGTACATAGATACCCTGAGATTCCCTTCAGAGGTAGAAGAGCATAAATTTTCCTTCGAGGAATTATGCACATTAGAAAGTTTATGGGTCACATGGGACTGAGAGCTAAAGGTCAGAACTGAGGAATTATGATCCGCATCCTAAGTAGCAAGCCATATATAAAATTGCTAACCAAATGTCATCTCAGAATGGGCCAGGTAGTTTGAGAATCTCTAGCTTTGAAAACACAGAGGCAAGGGCAAGGTAAGCCAAACTGTAGACTCTAACTTGCATCCTTAAGACCCCACTGGGATACCAACAGGCTCTGTAAGACTGGGACAAGGCTGTCCCTTCCAGAGGCAGGATTTCACCAAGTAAAACCCACTTGGTTCTGAGGGGGTGTGGGTCCCTCTAAAACCACATTAACATAATTTTTGTGGAATAAGATATAACAAATGGAAACACACACACACACACACACACACAGCTTGTCACTTGGAAACAGAAACTCCCAAAGCAGGTCCAAACTGTAGGCCTGGAGCTCAGAGCCTACAGCGCATTTTATGAAAAATAATAGAACCATGTCCTATCTTCAAAAACAGGTGTTCTTCCCCAAAGTTCAGGAAAGAAGGAAGGGTGCAGAGAAGTAAAGAGTTACCGTTTAAATCAACTTAGCCTTACCCTATCTTCTGCTGGCCTTTAAGCCTAAATGATTTTCTCTCCCTTACCCTCCTCTTTTTTTTTTTTTTTTAAAGAGAGAGGGACAATGAGAGAGATAGAAAGAGAGAATCCATTTCATTCTGTTTTTCACGTGGGACTCGTTGCTCCAACATTTCATTGTGTACATGGTACTGGAGTTTGAACCCGCATCCTTGCGCGTGCCACGCAAGCACCACAACTGCTGAGCCACCACTCCAGCCCCCTACTCCTCTCTTTTTGAAGAAAATTTTTAACCTGAAAGGAAAAAGATTTTGGTGTTTGAAATATTGCTGGTGAGATACTAACTGCTTGGACTAGAAAAACATGTTTCCAGCATATACTCAGTCCCCAAAGGCTACCTCCTGTCACTTACTGCTCACTTACAATAGCACTTGTAGTTTTAAAAGAAAAAGGAGAATTTCCCCTTATTTTCTAGACATCTCAGGCAGATCTTTGGGTTGCTCATGCTGGTTGCCCCTCTGAAACACAGATGTCTCTGGAAATATCCTTCCCCCCACCAAAAAACATCTCTGAACAAATTCCTGTTCAGACCTACAGCTTCCTTGTAAAACTATAGATTCCACACAATTTTCTCTTTCTAAATTCATTTAGACATCTCCCAACAATTAATGCTTTTGAGTCGGATCAAGGACAATTTTGAAAGCAAAGGGGATTGTCACTCTATTGATGACTTTGACAGCATGGTGCTGCCTGGTGACAGCTGGCATAATTGGTTTGCTGGTGTGTTATTATTGGCTAATCAGAGATTTTAAGATCAGAGGAACATCAGGGCCTCCCACACCTATCAATCTTTCTCAGCTCTAAGTGGTAAATACATAACAGCTATCACCACTGTGTCTTTACTACACTATATTAAGTTGTGTACAACTGTACCCTCTTTCTTCCATTTGGCTGTATAAATGGATGTCCGGGCCTGGATATGACCCAATTTCAAAACTGATTTACTGGAGAGACCACTCCAGGGTCCAGCAGGGGCTGTTAGAAGAACAAATATGGCCTACTCGTGGCTAGCTGGGAAAAGAGAAACAGACACTCCTTCTCTTTTCAGTTACACATTGCTCATGTAATTGACAGAGGAAAGCCCAGAATAGCTACCCATGTTTTACTATAAAATTCCCACTTAAACCTGGATCTGATGTGAGCAGTGGTATCAAGAAAAACATAACTTGCTGGTGTGCTCCTGCTGACTGGAGACCAGGGTAAAGAGGCCGTTTCTGCCAGGTTAAGGAAACCCAGTCCAGCCTTTTTTCCAGGCCCCATTGCTCAAGAGGTGGTGACACTCTGCTGGACTCAGCTGGGCTGTGAGACTCAGGAAGGTCAGGAGTGATGAACACAAGCCAGTCTGTGACTGTCCCTGCACATTCAAGCAGATACACCTGCAGAAATGGGGTTGCATAAAACATCTGCAACTCTTTACAGAAAGTTCAGAAAGCCAAGGAGAATTTGATTTTGTTTGTCTGTACCCAATCATTGGAAATGAGGATAAGTCTTCCTTAGCCCTACACAACCATCCCCAAACTATTTATACAATATTTAGCATTGTGAAACTTTAGAGCAGCAGTGGAACTGGGCACATGGAGATGCCCTCATGCCTCAGTGGCTGGTGGGAAAGCTAATACCAATCTGAAATAGTTACTAGTCCCTTTTACCAGCTTGCCAACCATTTTGAGGACTGGTTTTGGGATCTGATGTATGACCCTTCTGATACGCATGAGGGAGCTTAGAGGGGACAAATAATTCAGAAAGAAGAAATAATTTATTTGCTTTTTCATTGGTTACAATAATTCAGCATGAATCAATGAAAGTAATGAGAGTATTTTTCACCTCGGGAACAGTAGATCAACCTCGAGTGAGTTCACTCTTATACTCCTAGCAGACCAGGCGGCTGTATTAGTCTTTTTAAAACAGAAAGGCATGCTGCCCTTTATCCCAGGCAGATGTCTCCACCCGAGGGCTGTTTAAGCAACATGACTAAGGCAGTTCTCACGGAGTAGGGACTCCAACCTGGCATCAGACCAGGTCCGGAGGAAGCAAAGACTCACCTGAGTTGCTTCCCACTGACCTCCAGGAACTCTGGAGTCACCTGATAACATGCTTGAGCTGAAATAATTATATTCAAGTAAACAGTGCTGCAGACTGGCAGAAATGTCCTAAATGGTCATCTAGCTATGCATAAGTACCTCAGTGGACACAGCCTTATGTCCATCAAGGTACGAACCCCACAGTCAGCCGAGGGAAAGTTATAGGGGGTATGGCTAAGCAGCTACAGCAAATCACCACGGGTTGTGGAAGAAGGCAGGTTTCAACAGCAGATGGACAGAAGGTGAGAGAGCAGCTTCCTGTAGAAAGCAGGAGTGGCCAACAGGATGGCCTTGGGGAGAGGACTCTGCGTGAGTTTTTGGTTATGCGACAGAAGAACAGAGAAGGAGTGGGTGGCTGAGAGGCCCAGAAACAGAACAGTTGTGGGTGGGGCATGTGGTGAGGCAAGACAAGTGTCAGGCCTCAAGGAGATGCAGCAGGAGGTGGGCGGGTGGGCACAAGGAGGCCACCCACCGTGTGACACAAATGGGGGCATGAACGCTCTTCCCTTTATTAAAAGGAGTCTGCTAAATATAGCTTCTTGGCGTGAAAACCTCTTCAAAATCCTCCTCTACCATGGGAGAAGAAAAGATGGGCTTCAGGGGACTTGGTGTCCTGAAATCCACTGTAGGTGGGCACAAAGTATCATTCTGTAGTTTACCTCTGACCTATTTAGATGAACCGGAAATCAGATTTGGACCTCCAGAAACTCGGAAACTTCTTCCCCTGATGGCAAAAAGTTATGAAGAGCAATTGTGAGGCACTTAGGGGCTCCCAAGCTATCTTGTTCTACAATAGAGTGGCTGAGCCTTATCCAAGGAATAGGAATAGTAATACGCACTCGTCTTAGGGGATTACTATAAAAATAAAACCAGACTGCGTGCAAAGTGTTTAGCCTAATGTATGACACACAGTAAACGCTCAGTAATGCAACATAAATATTATCTAAGGTTCCTTCCAACTCTAATATTCTCAGATGCTATGTATTCTGTCAAAACTGGTTTTATCTTCCTCCAAAGCAGGAGGACTGTGAATGACACAAAATTACATTCGAAGTTCACAGAAGTCATGCCTGCCTGGCTCATGATGATTTTTCCCTGTCACTAGAATGGTCTCGTGCTACACCATGACCTTAATGAGCATCTCACCCTCCTGGAATAACTGACTGATTCTGACTCAGGCTAGGTGAATTCATCTCTTTCTCTTGGGATTTGGGGCACATATAGACACTGGGCATTATTGGAGCGGAGTTATTGAAGACAAGCCCAGGCAAAAACCTCCCAAAGGCCAGCTGCTAAGCCCCAGGGATGGCCCTGGTTCTGGCCCTACCCTTACCTAGGTTGCTTATCTCTTATTCAAGTCCAGGAATAATCCCACACCCTTCCTGTTTGTTTACATTAGCCAGAGCTGCCTTCCTCTACTTTCAAACACTTGATAGCATGTGTATACATAATCACATTACTTGGAAAGAATATTCATAGTTTTATGACAGTTTCAGAGTATTCCTACTCCCCCCACCCCATGGTGAAAATCCAAGAACTCAAGGCTTTCGCTTACTGAGGTCATGAGAGCTCCAAGGAGAATCAGAGCAGCACTTGGTTGCTTCTGCTAGAGATGAAGTTTCCTGGAGCGGATCGTAATGCTCTGACTTCTCCCATAATTTGGAGTCCAGGGTATGGTGCGGAAGATCCTGCCAAGTCCCCAAATGGCCCTTTGTACTAGAATGCCACCAATAAGCAGATAAGATTTTTAATCGAGTCATTACCCAGGAGAGAAAGGAGCTGAAGGAAGAATTAGGGAGCGCTAATTAAACCCATGACAATCCAGAGCCTAGAAGATGGGGACAAACTTTTAAAATCTCCTCAGCCCTTCAAAATCCCCACACTTTTTTGAGGCTACCTGCTCGAGGGCGCCAAGGTTTCCGGTCCACCTGAATGATAATGGATGCTAAAAGGGGATGAACAGCAGATGCTGGAAGGGATGCTGCCATGCTTCACAGAAAACCCTGTCATCATTTTGGAATGGGTTCAAAAGAGGCCTCAGAAGAAGGCTCCTAATGTTAGATGTACAACCAAGACTAGGTGGAGCCAAACTAGGAGTTGGAAATCAGTTTTTAAAAACAGGATAGTATAGAGGGAAGAGGCGGGCTTCTTACAACCATGGGAGTGGAGCTTAGAGCCTGAAAACAGCTCTCCCCAGATCGCAAGACCAGGGCTCATTAAAACCAGCGGATGCCCGGAGATAACGGGGGATGTTCTAGTGGGGTAAGTAGAATGTAGGCCTCACAACAAGGTTGAAAATAAGTAGGACAGAGAGGGGGTGGATAAAAAGGAACAGACAACCCCCAACAAAAAGGATTTTGGAAAACTGCTCATATCACATAAGCACTTCTGGCTTGCTTTTGGAACTAGAAGGTCTTCTCCCTATTTACTCTAAGGTATGAATTACGATAAACAGAGTTCAATGCTATATGTAATGTGCTTCTAAGTTTTTTCAAAAACTATTTATCTTTATATAAAAAGTCCATATGGTTGAGTTGGATGAAGTATATCTTCAAATCCTGACTGTGCTTATGGAAAGTCATCCTACCTTCCAGAATATGCTGAAAGAAATGGTTCTATAGCTGGGTCATCACGCTATATACATAGTTCCCAAGGGATCTGGTTCAACTTTAAGGGCTAGTCTTGCAACGTGTTATTTCATTTCAGTAATGGACATATTGAATGTGCTGAAGTTCTCACATAATTAAGGATCTGGAAAATACTGTCGTGAGATGTATCTTGAAAATATGGAAATTAGGGGAGAAATTCTTTTTGATGAAAAAAATAGGAGACACTTCTAAAAGCCTATATAAATTTAAGTTAGGACATTCATTTGGAGCAAAGAATGTGCAGGGTTTAATTTTGAATTCAGGGATACTTAAGAAACATAAGAAGTCAGTTTATCTGGGAACAAAGAAATGTGGAAATAACAATATGAAAGAGAAGGTGAGTGGATGAATCATACACTATGGGTTTCCATACTATATCAATTATCAAATCACCAGACAGTCAGCTCTCAAGTAGAACTTGACCTACAGAAAGTGGATCCCTCAGAACGAATTTCAGAACATACCGGAAGATGAACAACTCTGCTGGTGAAGAATCTCTTCCACATGTTAAAAATAAAGGCAATTCTAGAGCAATGGTTTGGTATTTAGTCCTGAACTCAAGCAAGGGAGGGCATCAGAGGCCACCAAGGAAATATAGGTTGGGCTGCAGCCTCTTGCCCTGACCCAGGGCTGGCACAGCTTGGGGCAGAGCCATGAGTTTGCTTGCCAAACTCCAGGTTTCCCAAGAGAGTGGGTGGGAGAAGGGGGCAGGAGTAGTAAAGATGGTAGAAGGTGAGGGGCTTCGGTGGGTAGAAGGTGCTGCGATGTCTACATTTTTCAAGAGGCTGCAGTGGGCACCAGGTGGTTTGTTGCTTAGCTGGTGAGAAAGGCTAGTCCGCCACCTGGCAGGTCCACGTCAATGAATCGGTATTGTTTTCTCTTTATTATTACATGTGTATTGATACTCATAAAATAACTATTTTTCAAAATTGCCTTTCTTGAGGGAAAAAAGATCCATTAAAAAAATCCAACTGCAAATGCTGGTAATAAATGAGAATAGGTCTTAGAAAGTGGTATTTTGCATAAAATAAAAAGTGGAATATTGAATCTGGCAGCAGATCAGACTTGTGGAAAAAACAAGTTCACTTACATGGACTAGGGAAATTAGAAAATAAAATTTATGAGTGCTCCAGTCAGTGCAAAAACTGATTTATGGGGGATTTTTAGTAGTTCAGTGATATTCACAAAGCAGTGGATTGTCAAAGTTCTGAGACCTTTCTTTTGAGAACCCCAGACTCTCAGTTGCAGGAAGGCAAACTCTTCCTAGCCCTTTACAGACTCTGGGCCTAGAGTACTGCCTACCACACAGGAAGTTGAAGACAGCCTGTGGCCAGGGCACTTGGTACCTAGTGGTTCATACCTGGCACACGGATATTGATTTAAGTGCAGTGGGAAGCCTTTGGGCTTGTTTATGTAAGGGACTGACATGACATGATTTCTGTTTTAAAAGGTCACCCTGCCTGCTATATGGAGCACTGGTGGAGGAGGTAGAGCAGGTATAAAGAGGTAGACCAGATCTCCCTATGGAAAAGGTTCCAGAAGACACCCTGTGAGGGAGTGTCAGAGTGGCCTGGATTGGGGGATTGTCATTTGGTGCAAGATAAATTGGAGACTATAGCCAAATTTACTGATGGACTAGGTAAGGGACTGAGGAGAGAAGATCAAGCACAATTTGGGTAACAGGATGGGCAGTGGAGTCATTTATTGAGGTTGTCAAAACTGAGGAAGAAACTGGTTTTGGGGAAGAGAATCTGGTTCCATGGAGGCAAGTCAAGTTTGAGGTAGATATTAAACATTGAGTAGAGATATCACTTATTCATCCATTAGAAAGCAGAGGTATCTGATCCTGGAACTCAGAAAGGTACAGAGCTGGAGATTTAAATCTAGGATTGAGAAAACATGTCTTGAGACGGAAAAGTGGCTCAGCGATGGCACGGGCAAGGACATGGGTTCGAATCCCAGCACCACATACACAACAAAGTGTCAGACCAACAAAAGCCACACGAAAAACTGAATAAAAAATTGTTTCTCAGGGCTGGAGCGGTGGCTTGGTGGTTACGGCGCTTGCCTGTCATGCACAGGTAAGCGAATTCAAACCCTGGCACCACGTATACAACAGTGTCTGAGGAATGAAAGTCACATGAAAAACTGAATAAAAATTGCTTCTCTCTTTCTCTCTCACTGTCCCCTCTTTCTTTAAAAAAAAATTGATTCTCACTTTCTCTCTCTCACTGTCCCTTTCTCTTAAAAAAATACATGTCTCAGGTCTACTGTCTGTTTTTAAAATGGAAAGGGTTCTAACAAAGACAAAACAGAAGAGTATAAATGCACTCAGTTCTCCTCCATTAAAGGAGAAAATATATTTTCCATGTGAGAAAAAATGAGGGAATCTGAATTGTCATTGTCCTGACACATGAGAGTCCCTCCTACACTTTGTCAACCTACCCTAATTACACAAGACCACAAAGAAGTAGTTAGGATTGTTTTTAAATGTAGAGAATTCTGACGACTGAGGCCTTGACTCACTTAAATATATTTGATTATGTCCTAATCAGGCAAGGTCAGAAGGATATCTGGAAAGAGGTAAAGGAAATAGAAATAAACTTTTAAAATAATAATTCTTACACTGAAGTATTTGAAATTCAAGAAGGAAGAAGAAGACTATAAGAAAATGAAAGTTGCTTCTCCTAAGGAATGAAAAATTTCACACAATACTTAGGCCTCTGGCAAATCACATGGCATAGGAAAATCCAGGGGAAACTGTTCCCTGCTGTGAAAGGGGGAGTCTACATCTTTATTCGGAGCAGCAGACAGGAATTATGCATTACACAGCTCAAGGATCGTGAAGAACTTAAGAAGTGTGAGCAGGGCCACAAGAGGAAAATCAGGAGAAGCCTTTGCTAAATTAACTAGAAGCATCAAATGGTGTGTGTCGGTGGGGGTCACATCACTGAATTACATGTAAAGGTCACTGTCACATCAATGCTGCACTCGCCTTGACTCCTGGGAATGGGAACTGCCATCGCCCTCCCTCGCCCCCTGGAACATGGCATGGGGAAGCAAGCGCTGTGTGTGCAGGTAAGATGTGGACTGTGTGTGGTTATGGGGAAGGGGAGGAGGGTGGAGATGGTGGTGGACCTGTCATTCGATGCTGTGCAGCCACCTTAGCCTCTGTAATACCAGTTACAGGGCTGCTGTCTTCTAGATACATATTTGAATCTGAAATTTCATGACAGATTTTGAAATTTCTTTGCAGAGATAATACCATGCCTCTAAAATGCAGTGAGATTAACATACCCAGAGGCCTTCACTTAACCATGGGATGATCAGCTGAAGCGCTCTAACAGAGCTGAGGATGATAACAAACAAATGATCATCTTAAGGAGCAGACGATAAATGCATTCAATTAATATTTGTTTATACAAAGGCACAGAATCCTCCTCCAAACAGGCAAACGTATAAACATGTACGCAGCAGCAACACTGAGAATAAGCAGCTGGATTTTCATCGTTAGAAGGGAAGAAAACAGTGCTCTCCTCTATTATTTTAAGTTTAATCAAAATATTGGACTGGAACATGCACAAAATAGTAGCACACAAGATATCTATTTGAGTGAGGCATCTAGTAAAGGAGTATTCCAGTCAGGAAGGCAAAAACACTGATAATCTAAAAAAGTTTTGGTATGAATCCCACCAAGCTTTGATATTCCAAAGAAAGAGTGTGGGATAGTGTTCTCTAAAATTGTAGAAGTTTTCCCACAGTGGAGTATCAGCAAGGAGGAGTCTTCTATTCGATTGCCTTAGAAAGTTCTTCACCAAGAGCAGGACATGATTGAAAGATTCTGTTCTTCTAAATGTTCTAGCTCTAAAACATATTTAGATTTTTGTGCACAGTGAACATGTTAACATACTTCATTTTCTTGTTGTCCCCTCCCCCACTTCCCCTAACTTCAGCAGGTACACATAAGGGACCATGTGGATCCCTAAAGCTTAATGTTGGTGGAGAAACCTCATCTGGGAATCACAAAAGGATTCTAGTGTTTCTGAACATTTAGTTCTAGGCTACTGAAGTACTCAGCAGAAATGTCTGGAAACTTTAATCAAGTATTCCCCCCCAAAATACATCCAGGCCTAACAAGTTTGCCATGGAAATATGCATTTTCAAAATTCAACTAGATTTGTTTTCATATTTACATTTATGGGTGGGTGTGGGGCACTAAGTCATGTCTTAGTCTATGTCTACAGTAGTAAGAAGAGATGGGTTTTAAAAACAGTCTTTTAATGGGAAGTTCTGTAAGTTTACATTCATTTCCAAACTCTGTAAAGTTAAAAACATTTTCTGATAGAATTATACCACATCTGAACAATCCCCCAATCTGAGAAAAATCTACCAAAAACTGTTTCAGTGTTGTCTTGAGCTAGAGGCCTTCGTTTCCCATATAATGATACTTGTAATGGGAAAAGGAAGAAAGAGAGAGAAGGGAGGAGGGTGAGAAAGAAGGAAAGGAGACAGCTGGAAGGGACCACACGGATCTAGGAAGCTCCATGTTAGTGGAGAAGACCTCGTTTGGGCATCCCCAAAGGACTCTAGGGTTTCAGAAAGTCTAGAAAAAGACACATACTCTCTACTAGGTAAAGTGCTATAAGAGTCCAGCAAGATTACAATTAAAACATTAATAAGCCAAATAGGTTCAGAAGTACTGTGAATGTTGCTTTTCTGGTGATATGCTGGCCATTCCAGGACACCCAGGAACGATCTGTTAGCCGGCAGTCTAACAGAGCTCTTGACCTGCAAGCCTGTCTGAGTGGAAAACTGGAGAGTAACCAAGGGTCATCTGCAGGGCCCCAGTTTCAGCATGGCTCCTCTTGGTCTGCACTTCCCTTGGCAGAGGACGTTCCAAGATATCCACATCTCTGTCCCTTGGTGCTCTTCTGGTGCAATATCTAATAGAATGCAATTATGTCACAGGACTTGGAGCCGAGATGAAATACTGAGACGTCACTTGGCTGACGGCAGCATAGCCCACTTCCTAAGAGTGAAGGGCTGTCCATCAAGGAAGAGAACTTGGGGAGGCCTTCTTTTGCTCTCCCCATCATTCTCTCTTTTTCCTGTTACCCATTCTGTAGTCGCAGTGAAAGTTCCATGGGCATTATAAATAGCTCCCATGAGGGAAGACCACTGCTCCAATAAAATGAAATCCAGATTTTTCAAGTTGAGCGTGGAAAGGAGCACCTCCAAGTTGGGGGAGGGTCTGTGTGGAGAAGCAAAGGCTACCCAAGAACACGGGTTTTCTGAGTGTCACCTCTCTCTCAGGCTCATCTCACTTCCTCAGCGTCTCCTGACTCAACCGTCTGTGGCTCTCAGATGATGTTCTTCCAAAAGTGGGCAAAAATTAACTCCTTCTAGTTTAGCTAAAATTAACTAGTGCTCTAGTTTATTTTGGGTGGGGGAGGTTCAGAGAGAACCATATGGACTGGACTCAGTGACTCACTTCCAGAATAAAGTATGGAAAGGGAAATATAGTAGCTTAGAAAAAAAATCACCAGAAAAGTAGTGGAGAGATGAGGCAGCTAATACCTTAACCCATCGAAAAAGGTTAACTCCTGTGCTAGTAAGTTGTGGTGACAATAAGAAGACCACTTGACTTCCATGGGATTCTTCCATAAATCTATAATCCTGGTATGACTATGGGAAAAGCATCAAACAAATCCAATAAGGGACAATCTACAAAATGCCTCATCAATACTCTTCACAACTGTCAAGATCAAGAAAAATAAGGAGAGATTGGGAATCTGGCAAAGCCAAGAGGAGACTAAGGAGGTCTTACAACCAAATGAATGCAATAAAAAAGAATGGTAGTGGAAAAGGTGATAAAATCTGAATGAAGGTGGGAGTTTAGGTAAGGATAATATACCAGTGTGAATTTCTCAGTTTTGACAAAGATATATTTAACATTAAGGAAAAGGAACAATGCTTTATTCTTTTTGTAACTTTTTTTGTAAATAAATTGTATTCCAAATTTTACTCCATAATAAAGTTTATTTTTAAAAATACTCAAGTTCCAAATGAATGACTAAGTCTTGAGAGAAAATGAAATCTTAATTTTTTTGATTTTTTTATTTATGGTGATTTCTTACAATAACAGAAATAGACTCATGCATTATAGAAAATTGTAAAATATAAACAAGTAGAAACGAAAAGTCAAAATAAAACATCACATTTCTACCACCTGGAAATCAACTATAACTGTCTTAGGGCCCCTTCTTTCTGACTCCAATATACGTGCACACACACATTTACCAGTATGAGATGTTAGAGAACCCGCTGCCCAGCAGTCTTTTCTTGAGTCAATGATTTATTTTTTCCATTTCAGTAAATTTTCACCATTTTCAACATCCCCCATTTCCTTACAGCTAGTTTATTCAAACCAGTATCTACTCTAGGGTGGTGAGTGTGGTGTTGGGAAGTTATGACCTTAAATATTTTTAAATCTAGCAAGCTGTACCTGTTGACCCTAGAAGACAACAGGAGAATGAACCTGCAGCATGTCTCAGCTTCTGGATCTGTGTGTTCACTTCCTTGTGGGGTTGCTTAAATTGTATCTCTATCTCCTAGAAACAGAAGATCTATCCTAAAAGTCTGTGGAGTAATGTCAAACGTTTTTGTCATAAGTGATGCTGTAAATTGTGCTCAATTGCATCAAAGACATAGGTACACCAACTGGCTCTTACCCATCAGTGATATTATGATTGGCTGCCAGATCAGGGTGATGATAATCTCTTTCCTATATCGTACACTTAGTTATGTTTTCCTCTTAAGATCAGAAAGTAATGTGTAGCCAGTATAATTTTGGTAGTATAACAAATGTCCTTTTCTCCAATAACTATATGTCCAGTGATTTTCATAACAATACTTGCCTGAATCAATCATGGGTGTTTAGTTAACTTTTTCACTGTTATGACCTAAAGACCTGAAAAGAACAATTAGAAAGGAAAGGTTTATTTGGGGTTCATGGCTTCAGAGGTCTTGGTCCATAGACAGCCAGCTCCATTCTTTGAGGCTCAAGGTCAGGCAGAACATCACAGTGGAACAGTGTGATGGAGGGAAGCTGCTCAAGACATCACACCAGGAAGTAGAGACAGAGCTCTGTTCAACAAGGACAAATACATACCCCAAAGGCATGCCCCCAGGGACCTATCTCCTCCAGTCACTCCCTACCACTCCAATAATCCCTCTCAGGTAATTAGCTCACTGACTGGGTTAAGGGTCTCATAACCCAGTCATTTCACCTCTAAACCTTCTTGCATTGTCTCATACATGAGCTTTTGGGGGATACTTCACATCCAAACCATAACAACTGGGATTGGTGAAAATATTTTTGAATACTTTCTATGATTATTAGCTGTAAAGCAGAACATTCCCTAGTCAGCTGAGGCTATTTGGTTACTCTTAAATATATTCCTTTAGAAAAGGCAAAAGAATGCTGGCCTTTAAAAGATTTAAGCACTTAAAAGATTTTACTAAGAATTAATGTAGAACAAAGGGGGATTAAATGCTGAAGGTATTACAAATACAAAACTGGAACTTGCTTTGGCTTGCAGAAGATTATGATAGGTGTCCAGAGGACTGGAGCAACTTCAGGGTCACCTTGCTTTACCCTTGGTTCCTACACCTGGACTCCTTCCTTATAGTTGGTCCCATCGAAGCTTAATTTAAGGCCAAGAGGACTGTCTTCAGAAGCTCACCCTAGACTTGCCCCCTCTTTTTCTATTTTAAATCTAAGAATCTGGCCTCATCACAAGAAAAGCCTCTCCCTTTAAGTGAGTCCCCCTATATCCTAATTAATATAGTAGAGCATCAAATTTTTACTGACCCACATGACCATTTCTAAATGCACTAGAAGAACCATGGTCTCCTAAATATAATAGAATAACCGTAGTCTCCATTAACCAAGAATTACATAGAGCAACCAGGGCTTTGTTTCCTTATGGATTTCTTAACAGAAAATGGTGGAAGAATCCCTGGAGTCAAATTATTTCCCCTGGAACACAACTATCAGCTACTGTAACAAGAAATAGGATGCAATACAGTCTGCTTCTAACATAGACAGTTAGTCCTGTCTGCTAAAATCAGCATCATAAAAGGTTTCTACTATATTTTTAACTCCTTGTCTTTTTCAGTTAAAAATAAAGGTCTGTGACAACCTCTAAGCAGGTGCAATCAAGGTAGATGTAATGAAAGGATTTGCTTTTTGCAATTCACATGACACATCAGAATGACCCTGAAATGATGGGGCCAGCATGTGCAGACTGCAAGCAGTTTCAAATGTGGGCCACACCGAAACCTTTCTATTGTGTCAAAGTCTGTCAAAATTATACAATCATAGGACTGATTTACTCTTGTTAATTATTAAAATCACAGAGAAACGGAGCAACGTTTAAATAGTTTAAAGAAACAAATGAAAGCAAAGAGTTGTACTCATCATTCTATATATATAAAGCATGAGGCTAATCTGTCCATCAAGCCTGCAAAATCTTGAAGGAAAATGATCTGTCAGTACCCAAGGATACATAAATTAGGAACAAGAAACAGCGTGGAGATAGGAAGACAGACTCTCAAATCCCAGCCAGGGGACATGGGGATGTATATCTTAAGACAAAAAAAATAGGATGCAGGAGGTGTTGAGCACCCTGGGATTCTGTAAAGGCAGGAGGTACACAGCCTCGTTATATTTGGCTTAGGTAGAGTCTGGAATGGAAGGTCTCCAGTAATGAGCTCGTCTATCAGATGAAATGTTCACAAATGTAGTTCAAAAACCAGAGATGAACCCAGAGTCAAACAGAGAGAATTACTTACAAAAATCAACACCAGAGTAAAAATCAAGTGACAAGTTGTAGGTTTGGGAAAGGAAGTCCCATGAACGCTGAAGCAGTCTTCACATGGGATGGCATGTGCTGTCACCCCACATGATCCCAGGTGATGGAAGAGGCAGTTCCACAAATGACACTTGCATGCTTGATGCATGAAGGGTTTCTGACCCACACTATTGGGCTTGTTCTCACCCCTCATCCTCCTATCAGCACACTATCTCCCATGAACGATTGCTCTTCCCCGCCACCTGTGTGCTCTCCTCTCCACTGCAATGCTCACAACGAAGGAGAGCTATGAGAGGGTTGTGTCCAGAAGAGCACCTGCAAGTGTGGCTACAATGCATATCTCTGTGTGTGTCTCTACACAGGTCATGTTTCTAAAGATGTACCTGGCACTCTAGAACACCAAGAAATTGTCTGAAAGATGCTTCAGGCTCCTAGAGTCTCAGGGTGCTGATGGAGTCCTGTTCAAATGCTGATTTCAAATCAAGAACATGTATTCACCACCACTGTGGCACCACAAGGTGAAGGAGGTAATATTCCTGGGTGTTACAGTCCCAGGGTTCACATCAGAAGTGCTGGGAAGCCCTTGGTGACCAGTTCAGATGTCCCGCCTCAGCAGCTACATAGGCTTCTCTTCATAACCACTCTCTAAGTCATAAAATGGGAGGAAGGGAGGGTCTCTTAAAAATCACAGCAACTTCAATACAAGCCATAGAATAGAACGAAATTCTGCCATTTGCAACAACATGGCAATCACATCAAGTGACATAAGCCAGGCATAGAAAGATAAATGCTGCAAGTTCTCATTCATGTAGAAGCTAAAGAAGTTGATCTCATGGAAGCAGAGAGTAGAGCGGTGTTACCAGAGGCGGGAGGGGCCATGGGGAGGGAGTAAGGGAGTTATTGTGTACAAAAATATAATTAATAGGTGGAATAAGTTCTAGTGCTCTATAACACAGCAGAATGACTATAGTTAACAATAATTTATTGTATATTTCAAAATAGTCAGAAGAAAGGATTTTGGATGTTTTCAAAACAAAGAAATGATAAATGTTCCAGGCAATGGATATGCTGAATACCCTGATTTAATCATTACACATTGTATACATGTATAAAATATCATGCAGTACCCCAATATATGTACAATTACTGTGTCAATTAAAAGTCTTTTTTAAAATCACAGCCATTTCCTTCCTTATCTGTTAAAGTCCATCCAACAGAGATGAGTTTAATGCCTAGCTAAATGTTGGACCACATAAGGAATTTAGTGACACAGTTGGAGTCCCCTTCTGACTGCTGAGCAGAAGTCTAAAGACTTTCAGTCACCTACATCTGGACTTAGGTGGAAAAGGGAAATCAGCCCTGTAGTGGATACTGGAGCACACCACTCAGCTTACCCTTCAGGACCAACTCCTTTTTCACCTTGTTGTAGGCACTGCTGGCTGCCACATGCTCACAGGTCTTCTCCTAGAGCTGCCAATGACAGAAGCAAGCTTCATCACCCAAGGGAATGCCTCTTCCCTGGGGACAATGGCACTAAATGATAGATCCAGTCCCCTAGACTCAACTGGGCCTGCTCTGAAGAGCTCTAGAGGATCTCATAGGTTGGCAAAGCCCCTGGCTTGAAACTGCATGGCACTCCGACCTCCCCCTCTGACCCGTCCTGCTTCCCTCAATCCTAGCAGGTATTCCTGAGAGCATCCCAGATGTCTCACAGTCCATTTCCCAGGGAAATCTGACTACAGCAAGCCCTGCTACCAGCTGTGGCTCCAGGATTTGATACTAGTCACAAGGATTTGTTGTTTGTTTATTTGGGCCTGAGTATCCCTGACATAGCCACATCCATAACCTTTTTCTTACAATCTGCACTGGCCTCTGTCTTCTCAGAGTCTGTGTCATTGCAAGAAGAACATCCGCGTTCGCATTTATAGAGCACTACCAATATGCTAGGAACTGCTGGAAGCACCTCACATGCATGGCGTCATTTAATCACTGAAGTCCTGAGGGAAACGCACAATTAGCCCTATTTCATACACAAAGTAATCGAGTCTCAGAGAAATCAAAAAGCTTGCCCCAAGTCACATAGCTCCTCAGTGGCTGAGCTCTGCTTAGACTCTAGACAGTCCTGACTCCAAAACCAAAGCTCTCACCTGCTAAACCATTTCCTTCTCTTACTTTCCAAAGCCTCTTTAATAACCTTTTAATTTAGTATCACCTCTGCCCCATTCCTCATCGCTGCTGCCCCACGTCTTCTCACAATCCCGCATTGCTCATGTGTCTAGCTGGCACCAAGCCTGGTGTTGTTACGTTAAGTCTAATCGCCGAGTTCATACATTTACTTGGTATACCTCCTGCGGGACTACACAGAACATGATTCTCAAAGCAGCTCTCTGAATTTTCAAAGAAGTTTTCTGAAATTCGGTTCATATTTTTTAAAAAGAATTAAACTTCCATTCCATATGCAAACATAGACACATCTAGCAACTTCTCATGGGTCTTTTCTAAAACTCAGACAGATGAGGACGGAGGTTCTGCTTGGTTTTCATCTGGGATTCAGAGCAATGGCTCTTGTCAGGAAAAGGCAATGAGCTTTGGGCACCAACAATGTGCCTGCACATGTACATCTTACAATGTAACTGATGCATGAATGGTGGCCCCTAAGAAGGTGACATTTAACTAAAGACCTGAAGAGGTGAAGCAGTGAGCCACAGGGCTCTCTGCAGGAAGGAAATATCTCTGCAAAAGTCCTGAGGCAAGAGCTTGCCTGGCCCACATGAGGTGGAACCAGGAGGCCATTGAGTCCAGAGTGGAGCAATGAGAGGAGAAGAGATGTAAAACATCGCCAGGGCTCATCAGGTGCAAAATGATCCATTCTGCTCAATGCCACTAATAGGTCAGGGAAAGACTGAGGGTTGATTGCTGGACTGGCAATCTGGGGGTCACTGGCAACTTGGCCAGGAGTAGACTATGAAGTGGGGAGAGGGAACTGGTGAAAGCCAGAGTAAAGTGAGCCTGAGAGAAAGGGAGAAGATAAACTGGAAACAGTGGGGATAAGCTAACTCTTCTCGCACAGCTTTGCTGACGGACAAAAGACATGAGTGATTAGCTGGAGAAAAGGGATTCAAGAGGAGACCATTTTAAGATGAGAAAAATAACAGATACTTGTATACTCCTAAGACTAGTCCAATGGAAAGAAAGGAAAAGAGATTAGAAAAATGGAGTATTGGCAAAACAATGCCTTGACCAGTCAGAGGACACAGCCTGGTGGGGGAGAAGGAGGAAGATGAGCAGCTTGCATAGGTGGGCCGAGGTGGCTTTGGCCAGTGGACATTTGGTATCCTGGGATTCTAGACTTAGACTTTTAGTCTTCTGATGTCATGCCTTCTGGTCTCATCTAAGAGATGAGAGTTAAAGATCCTAGATTGTTTTGGTCTAATGCCAGTAACTCTTTTCCTTCTGGACCTACATATTCCTTGTTCACACAGTTCCTTCTATTGCTTATAATTCACCTCTGCTCATGGATTTGCCTACATTGAGAAAAACTGAAGATCTAGTTACATGAGCTACCTAATATTCCTACACACATGACCATAACAGAGTGCACATTGCAACTCTCTTTTTCTGTATCTGTCCCCTGAACCTGGTGACTGTGCATTTTTCTCAGGAAAGATGGATCCACAGTCGGAACACTGACAATGCCATTCTTCTGAGATACAAAATCAAGAGCCACATCTAGAGATTAAGTAGCAGATGCCTTTGTCCAGATGGAGACCAGCACGTATATCCTCTGCATTTGTTTTGTGCAAAGAGGAAAGCTCTTTGTCCTAACACTTATGAATAATTAACCCACTTTTAAGGGTTCATCTTGGCAAAAAAAAAAATCCAGATATTGGCATATGTCACAGAGCCAGAATTTGAAATACCTTGTCTTTTCTGTCCAGATCCCATTCTCCTTCAAGATATGAATCCTTGGGGGCTGGAGTGGTGGCTCAGCAGTTACAATGCTTGCCTGGCATGCACAAGTACATGGGTTCAAACCCCAGCACCACGTACACAACTAAGTGTCAGAGCAACAAAAGCCATGTGGAAAACTCAATAAAATTTGATTCTGTCTCTCTCTCTCATACTGTCCTTCTCTCTTATAAAAAAAATAATAATCCTCTTTCTTTCCTAGAAATCCTCCCCAAATATTCCAGTCCAAACTAGATTCTCCTGCTGATCTCTAAAGGAACTCCCTGCCTCCTGGCCGCACTGGGACATTCACCACATGTGGCTTTACGCAACACCTGTCTGTGTCAGTCTCCTTAGCGGGAGCAGAAGCTTGCTAGGGCAGATGCTTGCTGTACCCTGCACACTCTGCTCATGCTTCTCCAAGCTCAGCAGTGCTCTCCACGACCCATCCTGGATATGGGATGGTCTAGCCGTATCCAATGCTTCTCAGGTGACTGTCTTCACCCCAGCTCACTTCCAGCACTGCTGGCCAAGGAGAAACATGGACTCTCATTCCCTTCTCTTGGTCTCTTGGCCACCAGTCTTGACATCTTAACACTTGGTCTTCTCTGGTAACATATCTCCCTGATACTTTCCTTCCCTCCCTGCTGCTGAGCCTCCACGGCTTACTCCCTATTGTGGTTCAGCGACATACTCTGGGTCTCCCTCAGAGCCCGGCTCTGGGAGCAGGACCCTCCTGCTTCAGGCCTGTAAGTGCCAACCCACATGGAATCCATTTTTATTTGGGAGGACAGAAGTCCAGTTTGGCCTCTTGCTGGGAGAAAGAAGTACAAACACAGCAGAGGTCCGTTCGTTGCTTTTGCTTTTATATGGTTTTGTTTGTTTTTCTCTAAGCTGTAGGATTCTGTGAGCCTTTTCAACTAAAAGAATATTTCTCCACTTGCCAGGAATATTTTCATTTTATGGTTTATTTAAAAGTTATGTTTAAAAAGTCATTGTGGAGATGAGGTAGGAAGCAATCCTGGCTCCAGGGGACAGATGGAATGACCCACTGGGATTGTGCCATGTCTGTCCCCAAGAGAGAAAGTGGCAGAATGTATTTGTCTGAAGTGAATTTCCGTCAACCTGGGCTCACAGCCAGTCTGCAGAGAGCAAGAGCCATTAGTAACGTGTGGTGAAAGTGCTTCCCTGCTCAGCATTCTTGCTCAGGGAAAAGGCAAAACACCTTCCTTTGAATTTTCCATTTTGCTCAGACATACAAACAAGGAAGTAAACAAGAGGCCGGCCATTTTAAACAGCTGGAGAAGCCCAGAAACCCTGCAATGAGTTGCTGCTTTGAGAAAAAGGCAGACCCAGACAGATCAACAGAATTTTTCCTCCTTCATGGTGATATTTATCTTCTTTCTCCTTTACACTCACACATACAAAGAGAGAAAGAGTGAGAGAGAGAATCTAGAGGAAATTCCTAGATAGTATTATTGAAGATATTGCACTTTTATTAATTCAACAAACACCAAATATTCTTTCTTTATGGGGAAGTGTGGGTCCACCATGGAAGAAAATAACAGGGAAGCAATGGAGAAGCCAATTTCAGGCTAAAGGGGAGTTTACCTGTTTCTACAGCTTGAAAACCTCTTCAAGTGACAAGTCTGCTGGGAAGGGTGAGTAGAGGCTGCAGACCTTGCTCCTAGGCACAGCCCAAATGCAGGAGGAGCCGGGCCCCATGGGTCAGCCTCTCACACCACGCCCAGCACTCACTGATGGTCCCTTGCTTGTGAATGCTTCCTTGTTTGGACTCAGAGGTAGGGAAATAAGTGTGAGCAGCATGGTCCTCTTATGAGAGAACTGGGTAGAGGTGACCACCAGTCAGAGGGGTGATTTGGCAATGCTATCACACGGCTGGAAATCTGGAGTAAAACAACTCACCTTCCTGCGGTTTGGCAAAACGGACCCATACTATGTTCACAGCTGTTTACTTCTAGTATTTCTAGAAGGTAACTAGACATGCTCCAACATTTATACACAATAATGTTCAGTGCACACTACAATAGGACAATGAAAATAACTTCTCTACTGAGGAATGGAAAAGTTCAGAGGCACACTGTGGCCAAGTAATAATCAGTCTGTAAGTCTTTTTTTTAATTTTTATTTTTGAACAACCATACAAATTTTTAACAAAATAACAAAATGTGTATAGTTTCTGGATACTAGATTTACCCTCAGGAGTGCCCCCCTAATTTCCCACCCCTGTCCCTCCCTTCCCTTACCCACAATATCTCTAAAAAAGTATTATACTGTATAAAATTACACCTATCTGGATTTAACACATGATAATAAACCACCTTTCTCAATAGCCAGGGTCTAGTTCCAACCTCCACAAGTGAGTGGAGACATTTGACCTTTGGTTCTCTGGGTTAAGCTGATTTTACTCAGCATAATTTCTTCCATAGCCATCAATTTACCTTCAAAGGCTGCAATATCATTGTTTCTAATTGCTGTGTATAATTCCATGGTATATATGTACCACAGTTTTTCATCCAGTGAGGGACATCTTGGTTGTTTCCATAGTCTAGCAATAGTAAATGGAGCTGCTATGAACATAGATATTGCTGTGTCACTATAATGTGCTGATTCTAAATCCCCTGGAAAGATAACTAGGAGTGGAATAGCAGAATCGTATGGTGGGCTCATCCCTAGCTTTTTGAAGATTCTCCACACTGCTTTCCAGAGGGGCTGTACCAGTCTGCAGCTCCACCAACAGTGTGTTAGTGTGCCTATCTCTCCACAGCCCCTCCAGCATCTATTATTGTTTATTTTCTTCATTTTTGCCATTCTGACTGGCATAAGGTGATATCTTAATGTGGTTTTCATTTGCATTTCTCTGATTACTAGAGATTTAGAGCAC
>PVKS010018532.1:0-39975 GCA_004027875.1 Aplodontia rufa | reverse complement strand
CTTTACAAGCTGTTCCCAGGATGGCTAAATTAGAAGAGTCACGAGTAGAAGCCTCAGTTATTTCCATTCACTGGTGAGGTGAGGTGGGAATGTGGATGGTAGCCCAGAGTGCTTTGTGACTGATGTGTGACACCGGATTTTGATAAAATTTGTCTTACTATTAAGAATAAAATTCTACTAGCATATGTTTTTTTTTAAAATAACCATCTTTAAAGAAATATATGTCAAGTCTGTGCAACAGTCTTGGTGTATAGAGCACATATAATTTTTAAAAGCAATATGATTCTAACATGGAAATAAAATTTAATTGTTATATGCCATAATTTATAGTGTATTTTTTTCCAAAATTAGTTATTTTAAATTATTTGTATCACTGAGTGGGAGAACTTAATACTAGTCACCTTAACTTCTTTGGCTGTGTTCATTAAGCAAAGAGGATGCTTGGATATAAGAAGCAAGCATGCTGAAAATGTTATGCTTAAATGTGGATATTACACAGCAGAGAATAAAATCTTGCTTGAAAAAGAAAATTTATAAAAGCTTTGTGTTGTGATGAATGATTTACCACTCAGGTTGTATTGGTAGGCTCGTGTGTGTGTGTGTGTGTGCGCGCGCACGTGTATGCATATGCACACACACACACAGTGCTGGAGATTGAACGTGGGGCCTTACACATATTAAGCATGTGCTCTATCCCAAGCCCTCAGATACATTTTTTTTAAACTTATCTACTTTTTTTTTTTTTTTTAAGAAAGAGAGGGTCAGAGAGAGGTGTGGGGAGAGGGGTAGGGAAAGAGAGAATCAATTTTATTTAGTTTTTCGTGTGGCTTTTGTTGCTCAGACATTTAATTGTGTATGTGATGCTGAGGTTCCAACTGGCATCCTTGAGCATGCCAGGCAAGCACCATAACCACCTCAGATACATATTTTTAAAGTGTTTTTTAAAAAACAAATTTTTAGTCTCATTTGGATTCATTTAGTAAAAGCTGTCATGTGCCTCAGGATAGCATTTAAGCTAAATATTTGTAGACTGGCCTTACTTAAGTATTTTTTTTAATTGGTTCAACATAGTCTTACATAATGAAGAGATTCGTTGCTACATATTCATACATGCATATGTAATGACAAAGTAGCTTAAACTTAATCCTTGTCTAGGATCTCTCCCCTTCTTGTATCTCATGTCTCCTCTGTAATTCCCCTGTGTTACAGATATAAATGACATGTATTTTAATTATTGAAATTTCTAGATTTAGGTGCCTATCTGAGTATGTTTTGGCTCATGGAAGTCAAGTGTACCCTACATTATTGAACCTCCCTTTTGGCTCCTTCTACTCCCTCCCTCTGTTTTCCCCGCTCCCTTTCATAGCTATAGCTCCCCCAGCTTATGTGTTATTTCAAATTTGGTGGGTCTATTAATTCAACTTGACTAACTTTCATCCTGTCTTAGGTTTTACTCTACCTTCCACATGAGAAAAAACATTTGACCCTTAAGTCTCTGTGTTTGGCTTGTTTCACTAGCATGATTTTTTCCATTTCCATCCATTTACCTGTAAAAGCCAGGATATCATTCTTTCTAAGAGCTGAGTAGAACTCCATTGTATATAGCACAGTTTTTGGATCTATTCATCCAGTGAAAGGCATGAAGGTTGTTTCCATAATTTAGCTATTATAAATTGAACTGCAATAAACATTGATGATGCTGTATCTCAATAGTAGGCTGATTCTAGCTCTTCTGGGAAAACACTCAAGGCAGGATAGCTGGGTCGTACAGTGGTTCTATCCCAAATTTTTCTGAGAAGTCTCCACACTGCTTTCCAGAGTAGCTGAAAAAATATGGAATGCTTCATGAATTTGCACATCATCCTTGCACAGGGGCCATGTTAATCCCTGTATCCTTCCAATTTAGTATGAAGCAAGGACCCTACTTTAGTATTTTATAATTAACAGAATAACTTGAATATTTTGTACATTCCTAAGTAATTTGTACATACTTAAAATTAAATTCTACCTCTTTTGCCAAGTTTTTACTAAGATTAACGTAGGCCTTACCTTTTTTTTTTTTTTTTTGAAGAAAGAAGGACAGTGAGAGAGAGAGAGAGACAGAGAGAAATAGTTTTTATTGAGTTTTTCACATGACTTTCGTTTTTCTGACACTTAGTTGTGTACGTCTGTGCTGGGGTTTGAACCCGCTTACTCACGAATGCCAGGCAAGCGCTGTAACCACCGAGCCACCGCTCCAGCCCCAGGACCTTACCATTTTAATATATAAATTACTGATTGTATGAGTCTAAAATCATTACCTTGAAATAAATTTCGAATTCCATAGAGAAATAATAATCTAGATTATTTATGTTCATTACCTTGTTTTTTGTATAATACTTTTTCTTTTTGGTATAATACCGTTTTATTTCACAGAGATCTGATGTCTTTTCTTTCTTCCTTCCTTTCTTTCTTTCTTTTTTTTTTTTTTTTTTTTTTTTTTTTTTTTTTTTTTTTTTTTTTTTTTTTTTTTTTTTGATACGAGAGATTGAACCCAGAGGAGCTCAGCCACTGAGTCATATCCCCAGCCCTTTTTTATTTTTTTATTTTGAGACAAGGTCTTGCTAAGTTGCTGAGGCTGGCCCCTGGCTTGCTTAGAACTTGGGATCCTCCTGTCTTAACCTCCCTAGCCACTGGGATTACAGGAACACACCATCATGCCCAGCCTAGTGTCAGTCTTTCATAGTTCTTAGTATGTGAAGTAATAAATGATATTTTGTCTTCCTAATTAGTGACTATTTTAGTAAATACCCTTCCTATGTTAAAAAAGAATGCCAGCCACCATTCTAAAGAAGACTATTAGAGACAGCAGCTTAAAATGTAACAGGCTATTGAACCACATCATTATTGAACACTACTAGATTGATAGGAATTGGCCGTGACAGGCTATATCTGTAGTTTCCATAATACATTTGCACTGATAGAAATATTTATTTCCATGATATGCCCTGTCTAGGCTACTAGGTTTACCCCTGTTATGGCAGTGTTTAGGGGAGGACCATAGTCTAATAAACTAGATATCTTAGGGAGAGGGTTGGAACAGCAGTTTTGACTGGTGCCTTTTAGCACTGACAGCATTTAGCTGTTGACTCCAGAATAAGTAGTTTCCCATGAAACGCTGCAAGGGCGTACTTAGATAGTCCATTGTTGGGAGACATGTTAAGCATGACCGCAGGGGTATGTTCTGTATGATTTAGTCTCTTGAGACTTGAGGTTGTGCTTTTCTTTGTAGGTTTCTTTGTGGGTGATTTTTTTTCTTTACTTTTAAATTTATTTGTTTTGTGAATATATAATAACTATGCATGCTACAAAATTCAAAAGGTACAAAGCTATATACATTGAAAAGCCCCCCTCCTACATCTCTTTCCCTCAGCATCCTTGGAGATAATCAGTGTTGGTGGGTTGGAATTTAATTTTTCTTTGGAATGTTTGTTCCTCTTACTTTTCATACACTGTTTATTCTTTTCCATGAAGTCATACAAGGGGTTTAATTAATATTCTTTCTCTTTCAAAGTATATAACTTAAAGTTCTGAGGAATTGTTTTGCATACTAAATCTAAGTGAGAACTTTAAATAAATTTTATTTATAATTTAAAAATGATTTTTTTCTTAATATTTGTAGACATGTCGTTAGGGGTTGTAAATCACATGCTGGAATTCTGTGAGGGAAGATCATTCATCTAATGAGTAAAAATATGATCTTGTGGTTTTAATGTGTATTTCTTTTGTTAATAAGGTTGAGTATCTTTTCTTTATTGGTTTGTTGTTTATTAAATAATCAGTATTTTCTTCACACATTTTAAGTCTTATACAAAATCACTATGCAGCTTGCTTCTAGAGTCATGTTGACTCCTTCATTTCTTTGCAGTACCTCATGACTTTATATATTAATATTGCATAGGAATAGTTCCATTTTTTACTGCTTCTTAAGAATCCTTAGGTCTGTTAATTCAACTAATTTTATTGCTTACTTTTGGTGTGTCTGGCACTGTTCTGAATATTGGGATTTGTTCTGTATCTGGTGATACAGCAGCGAACAAAGTGCTTGCCTCCACAGAGCTTAGATTTTAATAGGAAATTTGGTCCAATTCCAGATTCTTTCTTTCTTTCTTTCTTTCTAAGAGAGAGGGACAGTGAAAGAAAGAATCAATTTTAGTTTAGTTTTTCATGTGACTTTTATTGCTCTGACACTGCATTGTGTACATGGTGCTGGGGTTTGAACTCGCATCCTTGCGCATGCCAGGCAAGCACCATAACTGCTGAGCTACAACTCCAGCCCCTAATTCCAGATTTTTAAAGTGTATTCATTTATATCAATTCTGTTGACTTGTTTATAAATTCAGTTATTTGAAATAAATACATTTAGTAATTCATCAAATGTTTATTTAGAGTTTCCTAAATGATTTTGCTTTAGGGGCTAAAGTACTCTTGGGGAATAAGACAGAGAAGGCTTTTGCTCTTGTAGAGCTTCTGTTTTAGTAGCAAGCAAACAAGACAACATAAGTTAAGTGCCACACGGAAGACTAAGAAGAAGGACCTATGGAACAGTGTGGCTCTCAGGTAGCTTTTGATTTGGCCAGAATATGCCTCTGAAGATGACACATTCATCTAAGACATGAGAGACAAGGGGACAGTGATTGCTGTGCTCTAGGACAGAGGAACAGTGTCCGGTGTGAAGGTCAGACATTTGACATAGTTGAGAAAAGCCAGAAGGCCAGCATGACTGCATCACAGTAGTGAGGGAGGGAGTTGACAAGAGGACAGAGATGTGGTCAGAACCCTGAGGACTCTGGGAATCAGAACCTGGAGTTTGGCTATGCAATCAACCCAGATGCCCCTTGCTGGTTGAATGGATTAAAAAATTGTGGTATATATATATATATATATATATATATATATATTCATTCTACTCTGCTGTTAGAATGATATCATGGCATTTGCAGCCAAATGGATGGAAATGGGAAAAATTATGCTGAGTGAAATATCCCAAGCAAAGAAATTTAAGGACCACATATTTTCTTTCATATGTGGAAGCTAGAGTAAAACCTAAGACAGGATGATAGCCAGCTGAGTTTAAGTAATGAGCTCACTGTAGTTGAAATTTCACATAAGTTTGGGGAAACCATACCTTTGAAGGTGGGGGGAGAAAGGAGAGCAGGGAGGGTAGGGAGGGGCAAGGGGGGTTATCAATACAACTGGGGATATTCAACTCCCATTAGAAGTCTAACTATACATAGGCAGACAGAAAAACTCAGAAATGTCAGAAATTAATATACATTTCATTTTAAGCTATAGTATGGGGGAATTACAGAGGAGACGTGAGATTGGGGAATGGATGAAGGGGGTAGATCCTGGACTAGGATCGGCCTTAATTTATTATCTCACTATGTCAATATCCATGTGTGCATAAATATGTAACAACAGTTCCCTCTCATATGTAAGATAATGTTGAACAAATAAAGAAAAAAAAAAAAGAATCTGGAGTTTAGAACTTACTCCAGGTGTGATGGGGAGCCACTGGAGGATTCTGAGCAGGAACTGAAATGCTCATCTTGCCTCTATGTGAAGGACTGGGGGTCAGAAAGTAAAGCTGGAAAACCAGTAGGATTGCCCTTTTCCTTTCTTTTTCCCTTTTGTAGCTCTTGTAAATCTCTTCAAAGTCAACTTGTATGTGAGTTCCAAATCTTTCTCACTTTGAATCTACTTTTATGGTAGTTCTTGGCCATGTTGTGTTGTATTTGTCCCTTCCCTAGCTGGAGATTTCCAGGGCAGATAACATATCTAATTGCCTTTTGTGTATTCAACTTCTTGAATACACAGTGCTTCACAAGTAATAAATGCATGTTTGCTTAGTTGTATTTTAGATCGTATTTCAGTGTCATATATTAAAATGTGTTCATTTTTTTTCTAGAGGCGTGGAGCTATTTCATATGACAGTTCTGATCAGACTGCGTTGTATATTCGTATGCTAGGTAAGCACTATTTATTTTCTTTTGATATATGATTATTTCAGGTAAAGGTATCTTTCATGAGGTAGCTTTTCATCACTGAAAATAGTCTTGTGGGGTTGCTAAATGCTAGACATGAATGCCAGTATGGATGAAGATGAGGCCGTGAAATGCCTGATCAGATAGACCTCTCACTGGGAGTGTTTCATTCTCAGTTGGCTGGCAAGGAAAACCATTTGTCTTCTTTTAGTCCTGATGCTTAAATTTTTGAGGTATTACTCAGTTTCACAGATAAATTAATTTTTATGTGTATATGTATATGTACTTTTCTTTTTCTCTGTTCTTTCTGGAATTATATCTTCATCCACACACTTCATGTCTTCACTTTAATTCATACTATGGAACATGTATATTCAGGTTTCAATAGACAGATTTACTCTATATTTTCTTTTTTGGCACAGAGGATTGAACCTAGGGGCCCTTAACCACTGAGCCACATCCCTAGCCCTTTTTTATTTTTTTATTTTGAGACAGAGTTTCACTAAGTTGCTGAGGCTAGCTTTGAACTTGAGATCTTCCTGCCTCAGCCTTCTGAGCTGCTAGGATTACAGGCATGCACCGCTGTGCCTGGCAAATTTACTAATTTTTTGTTAGAGGAATCTTCCTGTGGCTCTTCTCCTTATACTCAGAATTCCTCCCTAACATTAAGATATTGAGCTATGCTTATTTTTTAGTTACCTCTGTTCTTTGCTTCCTTCACTAATTATTTTTCATGCACTTCAGCCTGAATGTTCCCCAGGGTTCTCTCATTCCTTTTTTCCCCTCTTTAATTTATCTTGTATATCTTGCCTGCCTCAACTCTGTTCTACTATAGTACATGTTTTTTCCTCACCAATATTCAGCTTTTTCCTCTTTTTTTTTAGAGAGAAGGACAGTTAGAGAAAGAGAGAAACAACTATTTAGTTTTTCACATGGCCTTCATTGCTCCAACACTTAGTTGTGTACGCAGTGCTGGGGTTTGAACCCCGGTCCCGTGCTTGCCAGGCAAGCGCTGAAACCGCTGAGCCACCGCTCCAGCCCCAAGCTTTTTCCTCTTACTGTCTCTCTACAAACGTATTTAGAATTCTCCTATCCTTAAAGCAGATCTTCAGACTCATATTTTTTAATTTTATGGAACATTTCCACATGGATATGTTATGAATACCTCATACTTAACATGTCTGAAGAATGATTTGTGTTCCATAGGTCTGTTTGGTAATCTTTGCCATCACAGTAAATGTAACTCTGTTCTTCTAGTTGTCAGGCCAAAAACCTAGTCATTTTTGACTTGTCTTTCTTATGCACTCCATATCTAATTTATCCGCAAATCCTTTTAGCAGATACCTTCAAAATACATGCAGAATAGGGGCTAGGATGTGACTCAGTGGTGCTGCGATGTGACTCAGTGATAGAGCACTTGCCTAGCATGTGTGAGGCTCTGGGTTTAATCCCCAGTACCCTACCACACACACACAAACAAATACATGCAGAATCTCAGCCCCCAGGGTCTAGGAGAGTTGGCTCAGTGGTAGAGTGCTTGCCTGGCATGTTTGAGGACTCAGGTTTGAACACCTAGTACCACATGCCCAACTAAGTGTTGAAAAAACAAAACAAAACAAAAAAAAGAACAGATGAAAAAATAAATAAAATTAACTTTTTCACACACACACACGCTCTCTCTTTTTTTTTTTTTTTTAAATCTCATCACCCCAGCATTATCACCCCTTCTTGCCTTGTCTGTTGTACTTGTTCCTTGACTGGTCTCCCAGTATTCACCTGTGTGTCTTCACTCTGTTCTACTCTGTGCAGCCAGAAAAACTTTTCAGACAAAGCTAAATCATCTTACTCCTCTGTTCAGAGTCCTCCAGTGGTTTCCTATCTGAGACTACCAGCCAAAGCTGTTATAATGGCCACAAAGGCCCAGTGTGATCTGACCTCCACCAGTTTCCTCACTAACTCACTCCTGCGTGCTACTGTCCCAGGGTGTTAATACTTGCTCTTCCTTGTGCTCAGAAACCTATTATATATCTGATAGCCAAATGGTGCACTGTCTTACTTCCCTCACGTCCCCGTTCCTTTTCAGTGGGGCCTTACCTGCCCACACTATTGAATCACTGCCTCCCCCCCATTCCTCTTGCTTTAGTTTTCTCCATGTATTGTCTTATTATCTTCCATAGAATGAAATTTTACATTTGCTTCATTATTTGACTTTATCCCACAAGAAGATAAACTTCATGAGGACAGGGACTTTTGCTCACTGCTGTATGTGGAGTATCTGACCTGGGGCTTGCATCGGAGCATTTGTTGCAGTGTAAAATCTGAAAGAGGTGATAGTCCTTATAGGTTGGAGTCATGGTAAATGGAATGAGCCTGGAATGAAGTGGTGATCTTAGAGAAACAGAAAGGAAGCAAGATTGCAAGAGTACAGGGGATGGGACTGAAGGCTCAGAGTTAGGAGCTTGGAGGTTGTGAAAGTGGAATGGGAAAAGGTGGAGCATGCTGTTTAACTTCTCAGAGTCCAATATCTGGTCCTGTAAAATGGGATGAACATTCTTTTTGCTCCTAGACTAGAGAATTAAATAAAGCAATTTGTGTACAACAAAAAGAGTGCCTTGTATGTGGTTGCTATGGTAATGTTGCTGTATAGAGAAATGAATCTGTGTAAAAGTCACATGAGTACATGTAGGAACAACACTGAGCTTGTAAAAACAAGAGTTTAAGAACCAGCTAAAACCTTGGGTTTCCAGTGACAATAAGGAGAGAGAAAGAAGATAGATCAAATCAAATATTAAGAGCAAAGTCTATAACATTTTAATTTATTGCATGTGTGAAATTGGAAATTGAGAATAGGCAATGTACATTCTATTTTTCATATCCTTTGTAGCACATGGTATAGTGTGAGGCACAGAGTTTGGTTCTGAAGATTTTCTATTCCCTGTACAATAGATTTTGTTTCCCAGTGGCCTTTAATTTTTTTTAACTTCATGTGACTAATAAGATGTTAGGTTGGATTATCATACACCTGAGTCATGTTTCAGAAGACTAACTTTAAAATATAGATGATAACTATTATTACTGTAGGGGGTATTTTTTTTTAAATTCTCCTTATCAAGTCTTATAGCTTTGTGCTGAGAATGTATGAATCTCTTCAAATAAATCAGCTCTTAACTGCTTGCTCCATGTATCTAGTTAATGGGCCTTTTCTTGTGAGTGTGGTACCATATGGGATACTTTCGTATGTGGGAGCTTTGTCATAAATGACAGCCTTCTAAACTTGCTTCTACTCTTGATTCTGTCCAGGAGATGTTCGCGTAAGGAGCCGAGCAGGATTTGAATCAGAAAGAAGAGGTTCCCATCCGTATATTGATTTTCGTATTTTCCACTGTAAGTATTGGCAGTCGTGAACGTTAACCATAGACTTTCAAGACTAATTTAGGTCTTCATAATATTATGTAGTTTTCCAAGTGGAAAAAATTCAAGAAACAAAACTATACTATCTGTGGAATTTTTAAAAACAGGTTATAAATAACACTATATTTTGGATAATGTTAAATTCTTTACATTTGCTGATTGGTAAAAGGAGTTATTAAAATATTAGCACTGATTTAGTTTTTCTTTTCTAATTAACTGAAATTACTTTAGTACATTCATTTCTTAAATGGTTTTTTAAGAAGTCATTTTTATTACAAATGATTTGTCTTCACCACTTTAAACAAACTGTTTTTGTGTAAATGATATTTTATAAAGATATTTCAAGAGTTTAACAAGGTATTATCATTTTATTTGAAAATGCATATCACCTTCAAAGATGTTGGTAGAACGCATATTTTAGAAGCATTTTGTATGGGTCTATACTATAATGGAGTGGAAGGGAATAAACAGAATTTCTAAACACCTTAAATATTTAAATGCATGAACTCTGTTTCTGGAGTTGTTCCACTTTTGGTCATGTTGGATAAAATGATTTGGGTTAACACTCTTAACTAAAAAATGAGAAAACCTGGATAAAATATAGAAGACATATATTCAATGTATCTGAATGCTAATAAGGAGGAGAGATAAGCCTAGCATTTCAGACCACTCTTTCCCTGAGTAGCATGTGCGGATTCTGAGAAAGGTTGATAAGCAGAACAGAGCTTTTGATGGACACCTAAGGCTAGAGAAGCAAAAACAAGTGCTTGAAGCTCACCAAGGTTATGGGTTTGTTAGGTGCTGGTAAGCCCTCCATGCTTAGATTGGAACCCCAAAGTGCTATCTACACATTAGGAAAAAATTCCAGCTTTGAACTGTCTCAGTTGCAGATTATGTAAGGTGATTCATAACTGTAATACTTCCTGCTGCATGCAGGAAAGAGATGTTACTTGTCCCTCAAGGTTGCTGGCCTTAAAGATAACTTTGAGAAATGGCCCAGGCAAAATATTCACCAGAACTTTTCATTCTTGGCACATCTGGTGAGTATGTGCATGGATACTCAGGACCTGTGGAGAATTACCTCTTCCACTAGTAACAAATGACTCCAAAATGTATTCGCACAAAAAAACCCCACCTTTTTTATGCACATGATTCCAAGAGTCAGAATTTACTCAGGGTCTGTCAGATTTGACTTGCCTGTGCTGTATGATGTCTTGCTCTTTGATTGGGATGGTTCAAAAACAGAAATGGCTGGGATGGCTACACTGGGTCCACATGTCTGGGGCCATGGTTCTCCTCACCTCGTGTCCTGGGGCTGGATCCTTCAGCATGTCTTCTGCACTCTTAGGTATGGTGCCAGCAATGGAAAGGCTAGAATTTCTGGGGCTGGCCAGCATTTCTCTTTCCATAAGTGGCAGTCTTAGGGTAGTTGGACTCCCAGTACTGAGGATTGAAATGAGGGCCTCACACAAGTGCTCTCCCAGTAAGCTGCAGCCCCAATCCTTTCTAAAAAATTTTTTGAGACAGGGTCTCACTAAGTTGGCCAGTCTCAACCTCCCAAGTAACTGGGATTAGAGGCTCGTGTCACCATGATCAATTATAATTCTTACATGGGTGCTGCCTTTTCCCAGAGAAAATATTTCAAGAGAAAGGAAGTGTAGGAACTCCTAGTCTATGAAAGTTTGGACCTAGACCCTGCACAGCCTGTTTCTATATTCTGTTGATCCACCATGTGATACAGCTTGCTCAGATCAATGGAGAGAAAATATAGGCCACAGTTATCAAAGGAATAAGGTTGAAAGGGTTTTTTTTGTTGTTTTTGTTTTTGTTTTGTTTTGTTTTGTTTTTTAAGAGAGAGGGACAGTGAGAGAGAGAGAGAATCAGTTTTATTTAGTTTTTCATGTGGCTTTTATTGCTCCAACACTTGGTTGTGTACCTGGTGCTGGGGTTTGAACCTGCATCCTTGCACATACCAGGCAAGCGCCATAACCACCAGGGAACTGCTCCAGCCCATTTGAAAGTTTTTTAATCATCTTTGTTTAAGCTAGCATAATATTTGTTGAGAAAGTAATTTGGGCTCCAAAAGAAGAGGAGAGAGAATCTAACAGAAGTAGTCTTTGAAGAGATGATGGCTAAGAAGTCTCTACAGCGTGATAAAAGACATTAAGTCATAAGCTAGGCATGGTGGTGCACACCTGTAATCCCAGTGGCTTGGGAGGCTGAGGCAGAAGGATCACTTTGCATGATCCTGTCTCAAAATAAAATGTAGAAAGGGCTGGGGATGTGGCTCAGTGGTTAGGTACCCCTGGGTTCAATCCTGGTACCAAGGGGGTTGGGGAAGAAAGACATTAAGACAGGGATTTAAGAAGCATTATGAATTTCAAGCAGAGTAATGTTAAAAGAAAACCACACCTAGGTGTACTGTATTATAACTGTAAAAACCAAAGTCAAAGAGAAAATACTTAAATTAGTGAGAGATAAAAGAGTCACCTTCACAGGAGCGGTTATGAGATTGGCAGAAAAATTGTTTCATTTTCTTTATTCTTGGGGTCCTCTAACTTAGGCAGTGGTTTATGGGGTGCACTGGCTTCAGAGGCACCTTCATCCTTGACATCATGGGTGGTGGTAGGGGCCACACAGATGTGTTGTGGGGCAGGGTGGAGGCTGAGGCATTTCATTTGGTTTCCTTTGTACTAATTTGCATTTATTTGATTACTACCAAGATTTAGCACTAGCTCACATGTTTACTTAATGGTTCTATCATTTTACCATGAATTTGGTAATGCCTGAATAATTGTTTCTAATCATTCCACATTTGCAAAAAATAATTTAACTAAAGTAGGAGATACTTCCAATATATGAAATTAGAAAAGCACCAAATATCACTAATTATCAAGGAAATTACAGTGAAAAAGCTACAATGAAAAACTTCAACCTCTTAAATTAGCAGATTTTTTTTAAAGATAATTACCAAAACTAGCTTTGGTAAAATAGAAATTTTCTCTTGTATATGTATTTGGTAATAGTGGAAGGTGAAGTTTCCATTGGGAGAGTAATTTGTAATTACTTATATGTAATACTTACAAATTACCATTAAAATCTTCATAATAATAAATTCATGTCAAAAAGAAAAGCAATTTGGGTAGAGATGTGGCACTCAGTGGTAGAGCACTTGCCCAGCATGTTCAAGGAAGCTTTGAGTCCCTGGCACTGCAAAAAATAAGAATAAATAAGTAATAAATATTTATACATTCACAAATTTATTTTTTAAATAAATAAATAATAAATGTTTACACACATATTTATTTTAATAAATACTATTTACATACTTTAAATTTCCTGTATTTAAATTTTAAAAATTAGATATTTAAGAAAAAAATTAAAAAGTTTAATTTTTGTCATGGTAAATATCTGTCACCATACTCACATAACTAAACAATAATTTTTAAGAGTGTAAATGAATCCTCAAAAGTGTCACGTTAGAGAAAGTACATTAAGAATTATGTCTCTCTAAGCCTGAGGACCAAAGATGCAACAGATTCTTCAAGATCTTTTTTATAATTTTTTAAAATTAAATTTATTTAAACTAGTATATGAGACATAAACTCTATACCTATTAATGGGTAACATAATGCTTTGATACATATATATATTGTATAATCTTTAAATCTAGTTATACAAATCTTTCATCAATCATCTGTTGTTTCTTCAAGTGAAAATGTTTCAAAGTCTTCTAAGTTTTTTTTTTTTTTTAGGAGATGTGTTGTACCATCATAAATGCATATGTAATAATCATATAATATGCACCTGATCCTAATCCAGAATCACTCCCGCATTCTTCCGGATCTTTAAAAGACTGTTAAAGATTTTTTAACCTCTTTCAGATTACAAAAAAGGAGCCAAAGTGATTTTATAAAGCAAATATAACTTTTTTAGAAACAAGTAGAATATTCTTGCTGTAAAAATCATTTAAAAACTGTTATCAAAAAATTCAAGAAGCATAAAAGATTAATACTTTCTTCTTAGTGTGGAAAGCATGATTCTATAAATAATTTTTTTTCCTGAAACATTCTTGCTTTCCACACTAAGAAGAAAGTATTGTCCTTAAAGATAGTAGAAACTGGTAACATGTTGCTTCTGAGAGGGAAACTGGGTGGCTTTGCAATGTGAAAAGGAAGAGAAACTTTTTTGTTATGGACCTTTTGAATTTTGATATATATGAATGTGTTATGCCTTGGAAATTTTAAAATATTTTAAAATATTGCAGTAAACAAGGATAGACCAGGGACCAGTGAAGAATGAAGTCTAAATATTGATGTTAGTATATAGAAAAGTACAGCTGTGTTTGAGGTCTCTAACATGTCCCAAATTTAGTGAAATAGAGGATTTGGGATATAATTGTTACAAAGTTTTAAATAGGGAACATATGGGATATTTTGGTGGGAGAAGGATGTTAGAAATGATCAAATTATTGAAAGTATCTAATGGAATAAAAATAGTGTATATATCTTCTAAATCATTAGGAAGTAAGGAGCTAATAATATAGGACTAAAGAATATAAGACTCAATATAGTGATGATGGTAATAAAGATAAATAACATAGATATTCCTTTTAGGATATGAAGATGCCCAAGTAGTAAAGGAAACTTAATGACAAACAATGGTTCAGAATAAAATGGTGCAGTATGAGGCCTGAGGATCAAGGATTTGGGAATCCTGGTCTACTCATATGGAAACTTTGTAGTGTAGTATCTTAGAACAGTGCAGAAAGCTCAGGTTGTAGTTCATTGCCCTCTTGATCTCATTTGTGCTATTTATCAAAGATGATAAATATCTAGGTTGTAGTTGGAAATTATCCTTGTAGAAGTAGTCCCATAGTAATAAAAAAAAAAACCAAGAATATCTCTGCCAAAAATTTAATTTGGAGGGGTTTTTTAATAGAGAAAAAAATTATTCTTTTCTACTGGATCTGCTTATCACACAGCTCAGAATTCCTTAAAATTTTTAATCCAGTGTTTTTTTGTGAAATGTGATCTAACAGGGAATGAGCACATGCTCCTGCTATGACTAAAATCTGTTACCTGTCTTCTTCTGCTGACTTTGATTGTCTTACATAAGTTTTGCCTGAACTTGTTCTCTTCAGGAATTAACTTATAAAACGTGTCCTTAATTTAACCCTAGGCTTGAATTTATGCACTTTCAAGTCTGAGCTGCCTCAGACTTCATGACCAACAGGACTGTCACTCTTTGCTTTCCAGCTATGAACCTCAAGGTTTCTTCCCTTGGAGTCTTCTTTCACTTCCCCTCCACTAGTTGAAGATATTTTTGTTGCAACAAAGTTCTTCTCTACTTTTCCATGAAGTGTTCTTTGATTAGGGTACTTGTTTGAGGTCAGACCCATTCATTTCCTGTAATCTCAGTCTCGGCAGAGTTCCGTTCATTTAAGCATTTCTGCAGGATGGGTTTAAATCTTCTGAGGAACTGAAGGATCAAAACCTGTAGATCAAAAGCTTATATATTATGCCCTTTTCCTTATTTATATATAATTTAAAACAATACTATTTTTCACAATGATACAAAAACTTACATACATACTTGAAGTAAAAGTAGTTTCTAGATGAAGGCCAAGTGTTGTGGTGCGCACTGTAATCCTAGCACCTTGGAGGCTGAGGCAAGAGGATCACAAGTTCACGGCCAACCTGGGCAACTTAATGAAACCCTGTCTCAAATTTTTGAAAAAAGGGTTGGGGATGTAGCTCAGGGATAAAATGCCCCTGGGGTAGAATCTCTAATACCTGGCCCCCTTTCCAAATAGTTTCTAAATGCTCTGATTGCAAAATAAGTGTATTAAATGTATTGAAACTAGAATTTTCTTTGCCTACAACTCAGCTCACTTTTTCTGTGCCCTTCTTTACTTTTACCCTAAACTTTCTATTGATTACAGTTATTATATACTTGTAAAACTCCTGTCCGTTTCTGTTTTATTGCTTAAATCCAGTCTGTCAGTAAATCCCATGTATTTTTGCATTCTAAAATAGCTGCCATCTTTATCACTTCTCTGTCCTCTTTACCTCTTAGCCTCCTTAATCTAGACCTTTAACACCATGTTCTGGGATTATTCTGGTATTCCTCTAACCATCGTCTTTACTTTTAGGATTTCTGTTCCTTGCTCCATCCTCTATTCTTCACCTGGGGTCAAGTCTTTCTCAAGGGAGAGAAAACTTAAGATACAGGGGAAATGTTTATCAACAGATTAACGACACAGAGTATGCTGTTAGTATGTTTATTAGAGCTATTATTTATCTGTAATTTTGTATTTCTTGATGAAGTCTGGTGATTTGTGTTTTTGGTGCTGGAACAGTTTTAATGTGTTTTTGGATTGTGATTTTTTCCATGTTGAGCATGGTAACCCTCTTCATTACATTTACTTGTCAATCAGATATCCACACAGCAATTGAGTTTTTCTTTTAAGATTTGTTATATATAAGATTTATTATAAGCAGCGTTTGGGTAACACCATGAAGATGCATTCTCCAGTGAACCAGCTAGTTCTAAGACAGCTTGTCAGGGAACAATTATAGGACCCATGGTTAACAGCAAAGATCTCAACAATCTGTTTATTATGGAAATTACACAGCTTGTTCTACCATGAGTTTTTGTAGTTTGGGTTGTCTTTTTGCTAATTTTTGTTCTCTCAAGGACTGTATATTTATCTTCACAATAGGATTTGCCATAGGCCTTATTAGTCAGCAAGTTTTGACTTAACAGGCTAAAATGGAGCAAAAAGGTAGAAGAAAATCAGTTGAACAAAGAAGCACACTAAACACACGAAACCATCAGCCTTACTACTAAACAAACAAATTTGTATTGCAGAAAACTAAAGGATCAGCTGAGGTGCAGGTGGTAGGAGTTCACTTAAACAGAAACTCTGGAGACGGCAGGTTGGGCAGCATGCACCAAGCAATTTAAACATTGTTCCTGTTTGGTTTTACCACTAGAAATATATGCAAAGGAAATAATCCTGTATAAATGTTAAAGTACTTGCAAAGACATTCACATTGTTTATAATAGAAAAATGTGTTAAATTATGGTGTTAGTCACGAAATGTGTAAAATGAAGGACCAGAATGTTTATAACCTACCCTTAATGTTCAGAAAAAAAGAATTAGGTGTGTGCACACATCAAATGATAAAACAGGTATTAGCAATGGAAAATCTCAGTACAGAGTCCTCTTTGTACTATTTCTATTTGTACATCTTTTTAAATTTTATATTTATATTTTGAAATCTTATGTTTAAAAGTTTGATAGGAAATTAGTTATATAAAAATCATCAGTTTATATTGAGATCTCATATTTGTTAATTAATATTAGGCTAGTCCTCTTGTTGTTTATAAAAAACAAAACAAAAGTGAGACTTCAAACTTTGGGAAGACATTTTCAAACTTGTTTGTATTCATGGTTGTAGAAGGTGGGGGGATTTTAATGATCATGAATCCTCTTTGCCAAGACGTGTTTCTCAAGGATCTGGTATAAATCTGCAGTCAGTGTTAGTCTGGCAGTTTTGTCTCAATGATTCTGCTTTAATTAATATATTCTGTAATTTTTAAGCTAAGTCTTTTCTCATATGGGATGTATCATAGCCAAATTCATTCTTAACTAGCTTCTGTGGGGGTGGGGGTATTCATTCTTCTTTCATGCTAAAATAAAAACAATTCCCTCCCAGATAACACTCATGTAAGAGGTTTTCTGAAGTATTCTGTGACCTGTTTGTATAAACTATGTCTTTTTTGGGGGGGGGGTGGTACCAGGGATTGAACCTTGAACCCAGGGACACTTTAACCACTAGGCCATGTCTCCAGCCCTTTCCTTTTTATTTTTTTAATTTAGAGACAGGGTCTTGCTAAATTGCTTAGAGCCTTGCTAAGTTGCTGAGGCTGTCTTTGAACTTGAGATCCTCCTGCCTCACTCAGCCTCCTGAGCCACTGGGATTACAGGCATATATGCCACCACACCTGGCTGAATTATGTTTTTTCTATTATCACACAAAAGATAATATTTATCATACATATTTACATAGTTTATGAGTTTGAGAAAGGGATTTTTCAACTTAAGGAAGTCATTGTTGACATTGTTTTAGGATGGCCAGAAATATTCCTTGGAGTATTATTATCTCAAAGTAATGTTTTCCTTTTGGAGTGTTCTGTTTTATGATTTAAATAGAACACACATATCAGTGGGAATTATATAAGTAGCTTGTGTTAAAACATTTGGAAGTTCTTAGCTCATTAAAGATATTGTTAAAATATTTAGATGCTCACATCAGTCAAAAAATTTTATTGGACCTGACAGAAGGACTGTGATTGCATATAGAATAGAAAGGACAGGCTCTGATGCAGTTGGAAAAGTATCACAAGTAATCCATAAGTATTTATACTATGCTAGTCTGAAATGATTTTTTTTTTTAAGAGAGAGAGGGACAGTGAAAGAGAGAGAGAGAGAAGGAATTTTTATTTAGTTTTTCATGTGACTTTCATTCTTCTGATACTTTGTTGTATATGTGGTGGTGCTGGGGTTTGAACTCGCGTTCTTGGGCATTTGAAGCAAGTGCCTTAAGGCTGAGCCACTGCTCCAGCCCCCTGTGATGATTTATTTAGGTAAACATACCTCTAGCTCTCCCAAGTATATGATGATTTTATATGTCTCTTTTTTTTAGAGAGAGAGAGAATTTTATTCTTATTTTTTAAAGAGGGGGACAGTGAGGTGGGGGGAATCAATTTTATTTAGTTTTTCATATGGCTTTTGTTGCTCTGACACTTTTATTGTGTACGTGGTACTGGGGTTCAAACCCATGTCCTCACACATGCCAGGCAAACACTGTAACCGCTGAGTCACTGCTCAGGCCCAAGAATTTTGTTTTTTCATCTGGGTTTTGTTTTTCCTCTATTTAGTTGTGTATATGGTGCTGGGGTTCAAATCCTAGTCCTTGTACATGCTAGGCAAGTGTTCTACCACTGGGCCACCTCTCCAACCCCTTATATGCCTTTTTTAAAACAAGTGTTGGTTGGACTTAGTGTTACAGTTTTTGTATGAGGAACTTGATTAGTTTCTGACAAATATTTAAACTGAAAATGTTGGCACTGATACTTCTCAAGACCTAAAGAGAAACTTTTTAACTCTTGTCGCATATTTAGAAGATCACTACCCCTTAGACCAGCCCTATCTCAGGATATTAACACCAGATTTCTTGTCTCATCCTCTTGCATTGAATAAATTTATTGCCTCCCCCCACTTTAAAAAGTGGTGTGGGGTTGAGGATTTAGCTCAGTGGCAGAGCGCTTGCCTAGCACACGCAAGGCCCCAAGTTCGGTCCCCAGCCCTGAAAAAAAAAACCAAAAAAACAAAAAAATTGGTGTGTTATAATTATACAAAAGAGTGAATTTCATTGTTATATATTTGTATATGCACACAATATAACAATGTAATCTGGTCAGTTTAATTTCTCCAAAGAAACTTATTCTTCATGGCCCTTAATTTTAATGTTTAGTCTTTTGACCATAATTTGGGAAAATTCTGTTACAAGTTTGAGGCACCTACTAATGATGATCTATATATAAATTAATAAATTTAGAGACAAAGATGATGAAGGGAGAGAAGAAGGAGGGAGAAAGAAAGTAGTTGATGGATTGGAGAGAGAGTGAGAGACACAGACTGCTGGGCTGACAGGAGCAGGGGTTCACACCAACACTAGTCTAGAGCTTGCATCTAAGGAGGGCGCTTTGCTTCTCTGTGGTTCCATGCTGTGGCAGCCTTCCCACACTGGGCTTTCTCAGGATTCCACTTTCACACAGCTCTAGAGAGAACCAAGGGATTCACTCATTTCTATTTTCCTCTTTTGAATAAGAGGCTTACCTTCAGTAGGCTAAAGAGAGCCAAGAGATTCACTCATTTCTGTCTTCTTTTTATAAATGACTTAACATTTGGTGGGCTGAAGGTAAAAATTCCAAATATTCCTACAAAGATTTTTCTCTGTTCAGCTGGCTATTTAGCTGTTCTCTTGAAATAAAGTATTTTGAGTCTTAAATTAATTTGACATAACAAAATTACTTCCATGTCAACTTTTTAATTTTTTATTTTAATATATTAAACTTTTATTTTTATTAGTTCCACATAGTGTTACATATTGAAGGGATTCATTGTTACACATTCATACATGCATGCGTAATGACAAAGTAACTTAAACCCGATCCTTGTCCAGGATCTCCCCGCCTTTACCCATGCCCCACCTCTTAACTCCTCTGTAATTCTCCCATGTTACAGATATAAACGATCATATATATGTGCATTAATTTTTGAAATTTCTAGATGTGTATGCCTGCTTGAGTATATTTGGCTTCTCATGGGAGTCAAGTGTACTCTACAGTATTGATATCCCCCCGTTTTCTCCTCCCCCTCCTCTCCTCCCCTTCCCCTTCATAGCTATGGTTTCCTCAGGTTTATGTGTTCCTTTGAGTTTCGTGGGTCCATTAATTAAACTTGATTAACTTTCATCCCATCCTAAATTTTACTCTATTTTGTAAAAAAATTGTTTCTTATTTGCTCTAAATCTAGTAATTCTTTCAGTTAAACTTTAGCTTATATAATAACAAATCCTAATATCTTTAAACATAAAAGAATTATTGTAATCCCATTCCACATGCCCACTTAGGAAGAGGTTCTGGCATGCTTATTAAATAGTAATGGAAGTTGTTAGCTTGACAGCTCTCTTCATGGAATTTGCCAAAGCTCATTGACGTCATCCAGACCAGACGGAGGGCACAGGCTCTGCCAATGTCTGACAAGATGTAAGACAAGGAGTATGTTTCTTTACAGTTTTTTCACATCCACACAAATGTAGTTTTTTCCATTTTCTTTTTTTCTTGGCACACATTAGTGCTCCAGTCCGTGTAAATGTGTTTTGCCCATTATCTTGAGCTCTTTATTCATTTTAGCACTGTACTCCACCCCGGCAGCAAGGGAACCGCTCAGCATATTGACATCGTAGCCTGAGAGCGTTTAACTTTTGGCTTTTCATTTTATTCCAGGTCTCTGGTGGCTTCTGGCTCTAGTAGAGACTGAATGTGTTTTTATTGCCTTGGATTGACTGAAACTGTATATCTTCTACCAGTTAGATTTTATAGGGTCCTATTTATAAGTCTTCAAATATAATTGGTATTAACTGTTAAACAAGTTCAGGCTGGTTGCTTCCTTTCCCTCCAGTCAAGTGTCTCTCACGTTGTCTCATTCATAATGACCTACTGTGAGCACATACAAAATTCTCCCTAAATTTTTTCATACTTCCTCATGTGCGTTTGATTTGGGGCTGCTTCCTATCTTCCTAATGGGGCTGTGTTGAACTTGAGTGATTGTTTCATATTTAGTGATACACTATGAAAGGACATGTGTTCCTATGTATCTGGAACTTTAAATTTGGCTTTATTGACTTAGATAATCTAAGTCAATACTAAGGGTAACTTCTACTGTATTTGGAAGCTTTTAGAGCTTTTCTTCACTTAGGCATAAAAGTTGTTTGCTTGGCATTTTGTTCAGCCATGCATTTTTCTTTATTAAGTATTTTTCTCTTACTTTTATACTGTGCCTCTTGGTCATTATTTTCCTAGTCACAAGCATACTTTTTTCCAGCAATTACTTGGTCTGCTGAAGTCATGATTTTAGTTTCTCATTCACACTTGATCATGCCATCCTACACTTAGATCGTATGGTATTGTAGTCTAAGGTTGTAGTTTTGTCTGGTGTTTCTATTAAATTAATTTGTTCCCAATCATTATTTGTCTTGAAATCATATCTGGTTGTTTCAAAAACAACATTTCCTTAATTCAGTACATGGAGATGCCACTGGAAACAATAATCTCTTGTCCATCTTTCCTGTCTTTTCTATGACCCATGTCCCTGTGACAATCCCCTTACCAAGTGGAGCTTATAGAGATTAACGCTGCTGTCTTGAATTGCATGATGAAACATTCTGCCCTATAGATATTCATTTTTTAGAACTCATCTAGTTTTCAGGTGGTTCTTAAATGTCTACATTGGAGAACTACTGATTATTTTTTCTTTTCAAACTTTGTCCCAAATTTGGAAGAACAGAATGTCCTGGCTTCTAATATTTTCTTTAACCTCATAACAGAAATTAGGGAACTGATCAGGGTTGACTTTAATTTTTTTTTTAAGAAAGAGAAAAAGAGAATTAATTTTATTTATTTTTCCATCTGGCCTTTGTTTCTCCAACACTTGGTTGTGTACATGGTGTGAGGGTTCGAACATAGGTCTTCAAACATGCAAGAACAAGCGCTCCAACCACTGAGCCACCACTCCAGCCCTGGACTTTAATCTTAATACATTTTAATTGTGTGTTTTTGTATTTAAAGAGAGAAGGACAATGAGAGAGAGAGAAAAAAAGAGATGGACATATTTTATTTAGTTTTTCATGTGACTTTTGCTGCTCAGAGACTTTGCTGTATCCCTGTGCTGGGGTTGGAACTTGGGTCCTCGCACATGCCAAGTAATCGCTGTAACCTCTGAGCCACCGCTCTAGCCCTAATGGTGGTTTAATTCTACTTTTACTTTGGAGAATTGGTGAAATTGGAAATTCAACTTCAGGCTTTATTTTGTATGTTAGGTTTTGAAGGAAGTGCTGTATTAAGACCTCTACCCTTTCTCAGTTCACAATGAGGGAATTAAACATTTAATGAATAAGTAGCTGAAGTTCAAAGCTTGAGTGTGAGCATAAGAGGGATCCAGATACTGTGTACACCAGCTCTAACAACAGAAGTAATCTTTTTAGAGAGTTTTCTGTCTCTTATTAAATCGTATCAAAGTGAACATTGAATTCTGTTAAGGTTGTAAGAATTGCTGAAGGGAAAAATATTAACTATACATTTTAGTCTCATTAATCTTAACCTAATTTTAGATTATGTATAACTCATTTTTAACAAGATTTTATTTTTCGTTATAGATTTACATATTGAAGGGGTTTGCTGTTAATCTTCCATAACGCACACATCATATATTCCCCCCTTTACCCTCCTCATCCTCATTTTTTATTTACAATGAAGTTTGTAATATATATTCATTTTAAGGTAATGCGACTGCATATTTGGAAATCTTTTAGATGTATGCAGTTATTTCTGTAGTACTTATGTATGCAGTGGTTTTCAGGATGAAGTTATGCAGATGTGAAAAAAATCTGGTTTGTTAAAATAAATAGTATGATGTCATGTGTTTAAAAATATTTGATATTTATAATAACTATTAATTTTAAGTACTTGTTTCTTTGCTTAAAAATGTAAGGACATTGCATTTATCATCCCATTTAATGTCTACAATATTCTTGTGAGGCCTGTATTACAGATGAAGACTTTAAATAGCTTGCTTAATGACACAAAACTAGTGACAGCTGGAATTCAAACTCAGTGTATCTCCTTCCTAAGCCCATCTTTGTCCACTCTGCTGTCATGCCGCTTCATAGCAGTGCAGACTTCTCTGCTGAAGACCATTGCTCCATGTGCCTACCTCCTTGTTTTCCCATCTGTCAGTGCCTACTAAGTGTGAAAATTCATCCAAGAAGACTTTCCCGAAGATGTAGGATAAATGTAATTGCTCATTATTAACCACAGGCTCTTAGATATAGTACCTATTGTTTTTTTGAGGGAAACCAAGAAAAAGGGAAAGTTGAAGTATAGAAGTACTTCAGATCTTTTATTCTATTATTAATAGATTTTTTATTCAACACGACCTTTGTCTAGACTAGAGGACAACATTATAATTCTGAACTTCTTAAAAATGGAAAATTTTAAGCAATACTCTTAACCATTAATTGAGGATTTCACAAAATTTATCTTTTTTTTTCCTCCCCCAAAGGCATAGACAGTTTTAGTTAGGTAAGTAGATATATATTCAAGGCAGAATGGGGACAATTTCAAGAGACATGACTTTGGGATAAAGCAAGGAATATAAGGGAGAATATAGGGATTTTATGTATTTTAACTGATTTTTTTTTTTATAGCTTTGTGGTGGCAGATGTAGTGGTTGCAGGGCTCCCTCTTGTGGACCATTAAAGCAAGTAGTGGCCAGGTTTCAAGATCTATAGGCTTTTCTGTTAAAAACCTGTATAATAACTATAGGTCTGTGACATTTTGTATGTGTGTGACACCTTTTGACATGTTATTTGGATGATAGAGAACAGTCTGTCAGAGTGTTTAGGAGATGTGTTGATTCTCTAGCCCTTTTTATTTCCTTAACATAGGACTTGTATTTTCTCTCTACTTTCTAATATGAGAAGGAAAAGCGAAAGAAGAAAGGTACCTTTTAAATTGGCCTGCTGTCCTGTATTTCATTTTTTGGTTTAGTGAAGCTAAGAATGGATGGATGCCTGCACGTAATATCTGTGATCGTTAATTAGCAGTGTTCTTTGGTTTTGGTGGAGGCTGATTAGTTTTTTCATGGTCACATAGTGAGGTAATGTGATATTTTAGAAGAGAACCAGCAAAGCCAGCAGCTTGTTAATAGTAACTTGATTAATTCACTGAGCTCTCTTGGCTCTCTAAGCTGGATTGGAATGTAGGTAACCATGTAAACTGGAACAAGCCTTGGCACTTAAATAGTCTGAGCTTGATGGAAGCTGAGCTTTAATAAAAAGACAGGTTTAATCTATTGTATATTATGCTGAGAAATAAATAATGACTTGTCTTATGTCACAGAATGAGCTCATGATAATATCAGTAAAATGATCAGATTTTTGTGATCTGATCATTTTAAAATGCTCACCAGAGGTGAGCATTTTAGCAATCACCTGAGTGAAAGGGCACTACATTTTCATAGTCACTCTTTCCTATTTCTGCCTTCTCATGAGCCCTCTTTTATGTCCCCTAAATGATGCTATTCACCTTCTGTCCTTTCCCTGCGTGGTGGCCTCTATTTGCTTGTTGCACTCATGTTCCCCTCTAACCAAGTTGACAAAAGGAAGAGCAGGGTGCAGCCTTCCCATCCATACTCTTCCTTATTGTCCCAGAAGACATTTATGAGCTTTTTTACTATAAGGATTTTACTCCTAACCACTGCAGGGAAATATAGTATATGTGTGTGGTAAGGAGTGGAGAAGAGAGCAACAAACATGAAGAAACTAAAAATTTCCAACAATCCTTAAATGATCTCATCATGTTTTATTCTGATTTATAGTTCATGTTCCTTTCTTAGATCATATGTTGGAAGGTGTTCTAGGACAATTCTGGAAACCTCTCTAATTTTGTTTTAGAAAACACATTTTCTAGTTTGGCGTGTATTTTAGACACCATTGAAATGTGTTCCCTTGTTTTACTTCTGAGGAGTTATTCTAAGGGGATCAATTAGGCTGTTTCTAAGGGTTTAGTTATAAAGATGTTTATTACAGAATTTTAAGAGTGTAAAAGCAAAAATATTAAGTAAATTAGATTAATTTCATGCTTTAGAATAATATGTGGCTAGTAAAAATTATGTCATATGGAAAGATGTCCATTAAGTTTTTTTTTATTCAGCATAGTCTTACATATTGGAGGAAACTGTCATTACATATTCATGTGTACATGGATATTGACAGAATAAGTTAAGGCAGATCCTAGTCTAGGGTCTCCCACTTAGTACACTCCCTGCTCTCATGTCTCCTCTGTACTACCTCCATGTTATAAATAGAAATAAGCATATACATTTATATTAATTTTTGAAATTTCTGAGTTTCTCTGCCTGCCTGTGTTGGGCTTCTCATGGGAGTTGTGGGTTCCCAGTTGCACTGATAACTCCCCTAGTCCCTCCTTTCCTTTACTGCCTCCCTCCCTTCTCCCCCAACTTTCATAGTTATGGTTCCCTCAGCTTATGTGAAATTTCAACTATATTGAGTTTATTATTTAAAGTTGGCTAACTTTCATTCTGTCTTAGATTTTACTCTAGCTTCCAAATATGAGAGAAAACATTCGGCCCTTAAGTTTCTGAGTTTGGGCTATTTCACTTAGCATGATTTTTTCCATCTCCATTCATTTGGCTGCAAATGCCATGATATCATTCTAACAGAAGAGTAGAACTGCATTATGACTTATATAATGGAGGGGCATCTGGGTTGGTTCCATAGTTTAGGTATTGTAAATTGAGCTGCTATAAACATTGATGTTACTGTGTCTCTGCAGTATGCTGATTCTAGCTCTTTTGGGAAAATACTCAGGAGTGGGATAACTAGGTTATAAGGTGGTTCCAACCCTAGTTTTCTGAGGAGTCTCCACACTGCTTTCCAGAGTGGCTATACAAGTTTGCTGTCCCACCAACGGTGTGTTAGTGTTCCTTTCTTTCCACAACCCCTCCAGCATCTGTTTTTGTTCATTCATAGTCTTCATTTTTACCATTCTACCTGGAATGAGGTGGATTCTTAGTGAAGTTTTCTATTTGCATTTCTCTGAGTGCTGGTGATGTAGAACATTTTCTCATATATTTATTGGGTTTTTGGATTTCCTCCATTGAGAAGTTTCTGTTTAGTTTGATTGGATTGTTTGTGGTTTTGGTGTTCAGTTTTTTGAGTTCTTTGTATATTCTGGATATTAGTCCCCTGCTGGAGACATAGCAGGCAGAGATTTTCTCCCATTCTGTAGGTTCCCTCTTGACATTCTTGACTAAATCTTTAGCTGTACAGAAGCTTTTCAGTTTAATGGCATCCCACTCATTTATTCTCAGCTTTAATTCTTACACTATAGGAGTCTTGTTAAGGAAGAAAGTGCCTACACCAATGTGGTGGAGTGTTGATCCTGTTTTTTCTTCTAGCAGTTGTATAGTTAATTTCTAATTCTTTGATCCATTTCAATTTGATTTTTGTGCAGGGTGAGAGATAAGGATCTAATTTCATTTGTGTGCATATGGCTGTCCGGTTCGTCCAGCACCATTTGTTGAACAGGCTGTCTTTCCTCCATACTATATTTTTGCCCCTTTTGTCAATATCAGATGGTTAAAGATTTGTGGGTTTGTCTCAGTATCTTCTAGTCTGTTCCATTGGTCTTCATTTCTGTTTTGATACCAATACCATGCTGTTTTTGTTACTGTAGCCCTAAAGTATAATTTCAGGTCAGGTATTGTGACACCTCCTGCTTCTTCTTTCTTGCTTAGTAATGTTTTGGCTATTCTGGGTTTCCTGTTATTCCAAATGAATTTGAGAATTGCTTTTTCTATATCCATGAAGATGTCATTGGTATCTTGATGGGCATTGCATTGAATCTGTACAGAGCTTTCTGCAGAATGGCCATTTTAATTATATTGATTCTGCCTAACCAACAACATGGAATGTTTTTCCATCTACTCAGGTCTTCATCATTTTTTTTTAATGTCCGATAGTTTTCATTTTAGAGATTTTTAATATCCTTTGTTAGATTAATGCCTGAGTATTTTATTGTTTTTGAGGTTATTGTGAATGGGATGGAGTTCCTGATTTCTTCTTCAATGGAATTGCTGCTGGAGTATAGGAAAGCTATTGATTTATGGGTGTTGATCTTGTAATAAGCCACTTTGCTAAATTCATTTATAAGCTCTAGAAGTCTTCTGATTGAGCTTTGGGGCCCGCTAGGTATAGGCTCATGTCATTGGCAAATAGAGATAGCTTGACTTCCTCTTTTCCTATTTGAATTCCTTTGATTTCCTTCTCTTGTCTGATAGCTCTGGCTAGGGTTCCAAGGACTATATTGAATAAGAATGGTGAGAGTGGACAGCCTTATCTTGTTCCTGAATTTAGTGGGAATGCTTTCAGTCTTTCTCCATTGAGTATAATATTGGCTAGTCCAATAAGTTTTTTTAAAAATACTTTGAATATCTTTGTATGAAAAAGACACATATAAAATAATAGAAAAATATCTGGAGTGCCAGGGTATTAACAATGGTTGTTTCTGGGCATTTATGACCTCCCAGGCAACTTTCCCCATTCTCAAACCTGATTAAGCAGAAGAGAGGGCTTGGGGTGGCTAATCCCAGGAAAGATTTAAAAGGCAAATGAACATAGCAATAATTTTGTGTATATTAATGTGCCACACTGTGTGTAAATATGTAATCTGTAGCTATAATAATACAAAGGGAGAAGAGTGGAGATGTAAAGGAGTAGAGTGTCTGTTGTTTACCATTGAAACTAAGTTGGTAGGCAGACTACTTCATTAAAAGGTTCAGATGTTGATTGTAATCCCCAGGGTAACCGCTGGGAAAATAGCTAAAAAATATACAGAACAAGAAGGAAGAAGGAATCCAACTGGTACACTAGGAAAAAGTCAACAAAAATTTCTAAGTGCATTGATGGAGAAATTATGGAACAAAAGCATAGAGGACATACAGAAAACAAATAGCAAATGGCAAAATAAATCCTTTCTTAGTATTAAGTGTAAATTGATTTTTTTCTCTTTAAAGGCAGAGATTAGCAGATTGAATTTAAAAGATACAGCTTGATGTGGGTTGAATGTGTACCCCCAAAGTACATGTGTTGCAACTGACTCTTCATTGCAACAGTGTTGAGAGATAGGACTTTTAAGAGGTGATTAGACCCTGAGGTCTCTACCTTCATGAATGGATTGATGTTACCATGAGATTGGATTAGTTATCCTGGGATTGAGGTCCTGATGGAGGATGAGTTCTTCCCGCTTCCCTTGCTTGCACATGCTGTCTCTTTTCCTTCTGCCTTCTACTATGGGTTGATTCAGCAAGAGGGTCCTCACCAGACATGGCCTCTCAATCTTAAACTTCTCAGCCTCCAGAACTATAGATGAACCTCTGTTCTTTTTAAATTACGCAATCTCCGGTATTCTGTTATAGTAGCACAAAATGGACTAAGACAAAGTCCATCTGTTGTGTAGATGAGACTCACTTTCGGTAAAAGGACAAAGAGGTTGAAACTAAAACGAATGTGAAAGGATATAGCATACGAATAATAAGCAGGAGACTGAGAGTGGTTCTTTTATTGTCAGACAAAATTCTCTTTATGTGGAAAAAAAAGCTATGGGAAACAAAAGAGCATTTTATGTTGGTAAAATTTTCAATCCAGAAAGAAAAAATAACAGTTATAAACATATACACACATAACCACAGATCTCCAAAATATATGAAGTGAGAATTAAAGAAATAAGTAATTCTACAATAATGGAGACTTTAATACTACATTTTCAAAACTGATGAAACAACAAGACCAAAGATTAATAAAGAAATAAAAGACTTTAACAGCAGTGTAATCAATTAGGAGCTATAGCAGAGCTCACGTTCTCAGATGTTGAGAATAGACCATATGTTAAACTATAAAGAATGCTAACATTTTTGTAAAGTAGGTGGGGTTGGGCACAGAGCTTACCCTGAAATGCAAAACTGAATATTTTACTTGAAAATTCTGATCTGGGATGAGTAGGGTTAAGTGTAGTTCCCTCCAGCCAGATTTGGTTTAGAGAAACAGCAGAGGCCTGTTTATAAGAAGCATTCTGTCTCTTTGGCAGAGAAAGACAGTGCCATTTGGTAGTGAAGCTCAGAGGGCTTCTCTGTCCACTCCCAGGACTCGCTCTCCACACCCTCAGAAAACTTGGATTAATGAGTTGGTCCAGGAAAACTCAGTCCTTTCAGTAATGACTCTTAAAACAAAATGAAAACTGCCATATTGGCACATCAGAAAATTAAGTAAAACAGTGGAAGAGAGCAGTAGAGCTTAGTGATTGAAGAGTACTTAGTAGGAAAATGTGGCCATGGAACAGATGAAAAATGTGACTAAACTCTCTACCACTCAAAGAACTAAATGAAACAAAGAATTCACCATAAAGCACTAGTTCAAGAACTCAAGGAACCGATAAAACCACAAAAGGAGCTGAAACATGTATTCAGAATCAGGAAATATTAAAAGCAAAATTTCAAATAAATCACAGAAGGGAAGACATTTGGAGCAAAAAATAGAATCTACACTAGAAACAATGAACATGGAGGATAAAAATGAGAAAAGCAAGCAAAACAAATGTTAAAAGAATTGGAAAGAGTTAAAAAGAAATGAGATATAGAAGATTGGTAAAGGAATTTCAACAGAACTTAGTTTCTCATAGGGTCAGTGTTCTCATGTGTAAAGGGGACAAGAGGCATAACATTTACCTTTTTTTAAAATTTTTGAGGTTGTTGGGTCAATCAGTTACTTTTCCCCCCACATTTTTTATTGGTGCATTACAGTTGTACATAATAATGGGGTTTGATGTTACATATATGCACAGTTTCATGGTATAATTTGGCCAACATCTCTCCCCAGCACTTTCCCCTCCCTCACCTCCTAACCCCTGGTCCCTTTCTTTGTTCTGATCTCTCTATTTGAACTTGTCCCAGTTTTATTGATTGGGAACTATTTAGTATCTTAGAAGTGCGTAATATACTTGTTTTTATTCCCCCTTTTCCCTTTCTTCCCCTCTCCCTTTCTCTTTCCTCTACTCTGGTAGACTTCCTTTAGCTCCTTTATTAATTTGTATTCCTTCTCCTTTTCTTTTCTTTTAGTCTAGCTTCCACATATGAGAGAAAACATTCAACCTTTGAGTTTCTGAGTTTGGCCAATTTCACTTAGCATGATATTGTCCGTTTCCATCCATTTATTGGAAAATGTCATAATTTCATTCTTTATATGACTGAGTAGAACTCCATTTGTGTGTGTGTGTGTGTGTGTGTGTGTGTGTGTGTGTCACTATTTCTTAATCAGTTCATCTTTTGATGGGCATCTGGGTTGATTCCATAAGTAAACTATTATGAATTGTGCTGCTATCAACACTGACATGGATGTGTCACTATAGGATGCTGATTTTAGATCTTTGGGAAAATACCCAGTCATGGGATAGCTGGGTCATATGGTGGTTGTGTCCCACATTTTTTGAGGAATCTCCATACTGCTTTCCAGAGTGGTTGTACTAGTGTGCAGTCTCACCAACAATGTATAAATGTTCCTTTCTCCCTACAACCTTTCCAGCATTTGTTGTTGTTGGTATTCTTTATCTTTGACATTCTGACTAGAGCGAGATGAAATCTTAATGTAGTTTTTTAACTGTTATTTTTTATTGGTGCTTCATGGGATTTGTTGGCGCATATTCATACATGCACGCAATACAATGTACTTTGGCCCACTTTCCCCACCCCCAGCACTCTCCCACTGTTCTCCTCCAGTCCCCTGGTCTCTTGCCTCTCTTTCTGGGGTATATATTTATTCTAATATGCCCAAGTATATTGACATAACTCTTTGCATTTCCCTGTCAATCTCATACTTTTTGCAAAGCACTTGGAACATTGCTTTTACAGAATTTAATCTACTATCATTTCCTTAGACTAATTTTAATTTAAACATAATCACTTGATATTTTACCATTTTGGTTTTATTACTTTTTGTAAATGTACATTACATTGCCAAAGATGAGAAAGTTAATTCCACAGTTGTTTCACATTCTTTGCATTTTAGGCTCAATGGAATGAAAAATTGGAGAAGTAGGTCATGTAAGCAGGTGCATTGTTTTACTTCTGGTTTATTTGTGTGAGAACCTCAAAACTCATTAGATATTTCAAAAACAATATGCACTAATACCATCTATTTTATAATTACCTACTTATCATTAGACTTGGGAATGCAGAGGTGGAAAAAGGTAGGCTTTGCCTGTATTGAACATCCTCATTTGTTGATGAGACAGATAATAAGAAATTATAATATTATGTCCAGAGTATCATAATGCATGAATGCTCAGGGAGCTTTGGGACCCAGAAGGTGCCCTCCTGCCTCTCTGAGATGGAGAGGGGTACATTTAGGTGTGCTTCCCTGGAAGGTGACACTGAGTGGAGTCTGGAGAGAGCCAGAACCTGGTACACGGAGCCTTCTTTTCCAGGCTAAGTGGATGTAGTTCATGTTAAAATGATGAGGGGACCAAATTAATGAAAAACCCGCTTCAGAATCCAGACACTCCTTACTAGCTTTCTAAATCTTGCCAGAGTGGACCCTTTACCTTCTTTTCATTCTTAGGTTTTCAATTGAAAATAAGAATAAAATGCCTCTTTTCTCCTAGAAATATGGCGTAATGAATTTTAAAAAATACTTGTACTTAACTAGGAGTGTTGTAAATGTATCGTAAGTATAGTTTTCAGTTGCTCTTCTCACCTTTTAATCCTTTTATTTCAGCTCAATCTGAAATTGAAGTATCTGTCTCTGCAAGGAATATTAGAAGGTTACTGAGTTTCCAGCGGTGTCTCAGATCCTCACGCTTTTTCCGTGGTACTACTGTTTCCAGCTCTCTGAACATTTTAGATGATGATTATAATGGACAAGCCAAGGTGTGTATAGCTGCCTCGGAAAAAATGAATTGTTTGATAAATTTGCTGAAGGTTTCCCCCCATGCAGTACTGATTTATAGATCCGTTTTTCTGTATGTGAAAAGCAGTTGAGCCAATTTTTCATATGTTTTTCTTCAGAGAAGCTGTTTTATAGTTAGATATGACGGAGCAAGGGAAATTTCTGAAATAAGTAGTGAAAATGTTTTCATTTATTGTAACATTAAGTCATCAGTAAATCAATAGAACATTAAACCTTATGGTCATACAAAATTTTAATACTGGGAAGAATATTAAAGATTGCCTGATTATTAGAGATTATCAGTAAGGAAACCGAGGCATAGAGAACACAAAGGATTTGTCTGAGTTCACATAGTTGGGTATGGGTAACCGAGGACACAAAGTTAGGTTTCATGATTTTTGGTCCAACATATTTTGCATAACATCTTGCAGCCAACAGATTTTGGCTGGGCACTGTGGCACATACCTGTAATTTTAGCAACATGGGAAGCTGAGGCAGAAGTATTCCAAGTTTGAGGCCAGCCTCAGGAATTTAGTGAAACCTAGTCTCAAAATAAAAAATAGAAGGGGTTGGAGATGTAGCTCAGTAGTTAAGCACCTCTGGGTTCAATTATCAGTACCAAAAAGAGATAGAGAGACTTTGAGGATTTAGACATATCTTAGCTAAATCCAGTGAATGTGAGCTTTATTTGCTTCATTTTTGTATACTTTAGAAGAGATGTCATAATTTAGGTTAAAGTTAAATAAACTTGTTCTTGACCAGATGAGGATTTTAAATAATCTTGAAATTTACTGCATTTAAATTTTTTTCTTAGTTTCATAGGCCAGATTTTGTAATTTTTTTTTTCAGATTTTGTAAATTTTTGTAAATTAGGCTGGGATACCTTCTTAATAATAGCAATTTCTACCTTAATGTGAAAAACTTTTGCTTCTTTAATGAAAGAAACCAACAAAAAGTGCTCTTGCATTCTTTAAATTTTGAGAAGTTTACAACTCAGCTTTTTAGAATGAGGATGTTGATCTGTATGATTGCTTAACAGTACCATCATAATTAACAAACTCTACTGGTAAAATCCTAGCACTGCTCTTGTCAGTTCTAAATAAATGTGTATAACATTGAACTTGTACAAATAGAATAAAATATTTTTCTTGAAAAAGTCCAAAAAATGTTCACATTAAGAATATGTGGTATGGGTTATTGTGAGCTGGGAGTAAAAGATATGCAAAGCCTTGGGTTTAATCCCAGGCACTACCAAAAAACAAAAAGTACCCAAGTAAAAATTCATGTAGTAAATTCTGTTAATAGCTTTATACTTTTTTTGTGTGTACCAGGGATTGAACCCAGAGATGCTGAACCACTGAGCTACATCCCCAACTCTTTTTATGTTTTATTTTGAGATAGGGTCTCCCTAAATTGCTGAGGGTGGCTTTGAATTTACGATCCTCCTATCTTCAGCCTCCTGAGTAGCTGGGATTACAGGTGTGTACCACTGCCCAGCTCTATCAAGTTTTTTTTTTTTAAATATAGCAAATAAATATCCCATAAATTGGGAATGTTTTATAAAACACAAATAATGGATAATTTAAGTATGGTATAGTATTAATGTCGGGTGCCTGAGTTCTAGAACCAGACTCCTGATCTAAGATTCCAGCTCTTTCACTTTTTAAGCTGAGCATGTTAACTCTCTTACCGGTTTCCCCATCTATAGACTGAAAATGGAAAACAGTGTTGGTGTGAATGGTGTGAATGTAAAGTAACTGGACTCAGTAGCCATTTTAATCATTTTTACTGGATTTTAAAAATTCTAGTTTCTAGACCTTACAACACATAAATCATACTTCTGTGATATTTAACTTATTTGAGAATTCTTGAAAATTTGTGGGACTATAAGAATAAGTTGAAAGACTAATCTGAACATTCATTAATTGAAAAACAAAATAATGATTTCATTTTTCTAGTGAAGTTTATTTCTTTGGACACTTTTTGGAGTCAAAAGGAGAATGATACTTGGTTTTTCTTAACGTAAATCAGTCATTTTCCATTTTCATTAACTTCTCTATGGACTATCTACAAAAGACAGAGAATGTTATTAAAATTAAATTACAGTAGGAATGTTTGGTTTTCATTTCAGTGTATGCTGGGAAAAGTTGGAAATTGGAATTTTGATATCTTTCTATTTGATAGACTAACAAATGGTAAGTGAAGAATTTGACTTACTTAAGTTACTATAGCCTCTAGATCACTGCATTGATGGTATAGCCCCAGGTGGTTGTTGCTTGCTCTCATTGACTCAGGTTTTGAGCCAACTACTGGCAGAGGGAGCATCATTTTGTCCCTTTTCAAGTGACTTTTTCTAAATGCCAACAACCTCACAATTCTGTTTTCATTGTTACCCTAAGCAATAATCAGGTCATCATCATGATGACAGTGCCAATTGGCAGTTATTGCAGGTATTTTTAATAACCCAGAGTAAACATTATTATTTCATTATGGTCGTAATTTTCCCTTTTTTGGTTTCTTTTAGATTGAGGCTATTTTTAGTGACATCTTCTGATTCTGTGTCCCTGTGTGGATAGCCCCAGGCGAATGGTGGATTGGCTTCCCTTTGTCTACTGGGCAGGAAGTAGATGGGACTGATGCTTGGCAAAAATGGTGAAGGCAGTGAGGTTTGCCTTTATCAGCAAAGCCACCTCCCACTTCCCAGCTTGTTTTTCTTCCCTTTGCCCTTTGGTGATTAGGTGTCCTGTTGCTCTGCCTGCCCCTTCTTTGGAGGTCAGTGCTGGAAAGGCTCAAATGTCATTCACAGTTGGTCTTCTCCTGTGCCTTATTGAAAATAGAGATACTGAAATATCAGGTGGCCCACCTCCTTCTAGATCTGGAAAATTGTCCTTTCCTAACTCAACCCAAATATTACTTTAGTTTATTATATCAAGTGATTGTGTCAAATAAATACAGATGAAACACTTGCAAGGTTTAGCCTTATATAGCCTATCGGCTCATAGTCTATTATTAGGCTGCTGGGACGCCTGCCATTCATTCACACAGTTGATTATTCTTCTCTAAATTTTATTTTAAATGTTCTAGTCAAGGGCTCAGCGATGCAGATGGAGTGAGCTTGGCCTTGTGTAGGGTGGTCAGAAACAGTAGCCTCTTGTTTATATTAGTGAATTGAATACTTTACTTTCCCTATGATCACCTCATTCTTCATCTGGAATTGTGAACAGGGTACTTGAAAGGCTTGTTCTTTTTTTTTTTTTTTTTTAAGAGAGAGGGACAGTGAGAGAGAAAGAGAAAAACAACTTTATTAGTTTTTCACATGGCCTTCGTTGCTCCAACACTTAGTTGGGTACGTGGTGCTGGGGTTTGAACCCTGGTCCTCGTGCTTGCCAGGCAAGCGCTGAAACTGCTGAGCCACTGCTCCAGCCCAAAAGATTTGTTCTTAGGGTTGATTCCAAATGTGAGGGTTAGTATAAACTACCAATGGTTAGTCACTTTTGTTTTTATAGGGGGTGTTACATGTGGTCAGTTACAGCTACCTAAAAGTTATAGGAATTCTGTGCTTGAAGAGATGTTATTGAACAAATGGTCAGAAAAAATTCCATTACCACATTATGAAATTAGAATGGATTTTTAAAAAAAAAACTGCTTAGTCTGAAATTAATTCTGGATACATGTTCATGGTATCCAAGTATGTGGCTTTCCCTTCTTTTTGGTCCGGTGCTCTCTTCTATATCTTCCTCTGGGAATTTCCCAGATGATACCAGGAAGAGGATAGGGAGGAGCAGAAGGCAAAACTCAGTGATTCATGCCAAGACAAATGGTCCCCAGCTTGTCTACACCACAGAGGAAAATGATTACTGTCTGATAGATATATTTGATGTTCCTTTCACCAGGCATGAAGAGTGATATGATGTTGGGGGACCAAAATATGGCTTGCCACCCCAGAAAATTACCTGGTTCCTGAGGAGACTAGTTGCCAGCCTATGTTGTGGCCGTGGTTCTAGAGGATTCCTTTTTAAAACTACAAGGGCTGCTATATCTTCTTTCCATATTTTTAATGCGATAGCTTTTCTATAAATAGTTTTCTTTTTTAAGAAAGTATTTCCCTTTCCATTTAAAAAGTTCTGCGCACTTGTTTTTTATTTAACACAACTAAGCATGTCTTGTTTTGGAATGTTTCATTGACTCCTATTCCTATTCACCGTATTGAAATACGTACTTGGTGTTTGTAATGAAAAGGGAAAGAAGTGCTACGTGCAGTTTTTCAGTTTGATGTCAGAGTACACTCTAGTTCTCGACAGATTCCTGTAAAGTTCTTAGTGGAGGACGTTATGAGTGTCTCTTACCACTGTTTTCCCGAATCCGAGGAGAACATACTTCCCCAGTAGATTGTAGCTTTTGTAAAACTTATTCTAAGACCTAGAAATAGGTAATTTATTTTGGTAAGTTTGGAAAATGATTTTTGGAGAACCCTATGATAATCTGAATACTCAGAATGAATTTATCATTCTAAAATATCTACGTATGTACCCAAAGAAGAGTTGGTTGTTACAGTGGTAACTGCAGGAACAAAACTCACTTCTTCGCAAATGGTTCCAAACCGTGTGAACTTGTATTTGTACCAGTAGAGTATTATCAGAACTTGAATGTATTCTGACATTTAATTTCTTAAAAATAAAAGATTCTTTTTTTCATGTAAAAGTGATATGCCAGGCAGTCTTGAAAAAGAAACTCTCTTGGCCTGCCACATCCTTTCTAATATTGCTCCTGGCAAATAATGCTCCATGGCTGCTGTTGACAATTGTGTTTAGTCTGTTTTGGATTACAAATTCAGTTAAATAGTCCTTTATTATCCTTCTTAAATATTATTACTGTGAATTTTGAGTGTGGGACTAGTTATGTCTTTTATATATTTTAGCAAGAATCAGACCTCTTCAGAGAATACTAGAATCTTGTGTATGTTGTTATCTGAAAGTTGGCAATAGTTTATGACATCATCCCCCTTTAAAACATACGGTCTATTTAATTGTTAAAAATAACATAGGTATGTGTCCTACAGAAGTAGTCTACAAAATGTTGGGAAATATAAGATATAAAAAATGGAGAGTTGTACCATAGAAGGGAAAGTTAAGCACTATAAAGATGGTGGGTCTTCCAGATGTAATTCTGTACTTGGTATGACTGCTGTTGTTCACTGATAAAGAAGTGGAAGTTAAGAATGAAGACCTTCCCTATTGCATGTAGCAAGTCTTTGAGAAAACTAGGCTGTGTAGGGGATGGAAGGGCTGAGAGAAGCCCAGGTTTTTTGTTATTTGAAAGGTCAGGGAATACAGAGCATGTACGAATGCTGGTGGCTATTGGAACGATAAAGGAGGGAGAGACACTGATTTGGCTAATAGTAGGTGTCTCAGATGGAACAAGGAAGGCCCTGGAGGATTTGCTTTTGACAGAAAGGGAAACTTGAGGGCCCGTGGGTTTTCTGCAAAGCATGAGTCTCTGAAGAATGAGGGGTGGATGGGAAGTGAATATGTTGAAAGTTTGAGAAGAGTAGAAAAGTCTTGAAAATAGGCATTTTAAAAAGAGAAAGTACCAGTTCACTAGAAAAACAGAGTAAGATTGCTGGGCATTATTGACCATGAATTTATAGGGACATAGTTCTCCTTAGTTTTGTGATTTTTCCTCCAAAGAATTCTCAGATTTTCTGCTGCAAATATGGAAAAGGCAAGTGATTGAGCACAGAGTTTTGATCCTGAGGATCTGGAAGAGGTCATTTATCCACCTGGTTCTGTGTACCTAAGAATAAACAACCTTCACCCAACAAGGGTATAGACCTGGGATGTCCTATTTCACTTAAAGCAAGGTGTTAGGAGGTTAAATGCAGCCATGTTTTAGGTGCTTTGCAAAGGCAAATTAGCTTATTCAGTGGGGGACAGTTTTCAAAGTTTTGTAAATATTTTGATCCCTTTTTAAAAAACCATTCTACTTGAAAATGTTTTTCAGTTCTTTGGTGGTAGAAAACTGAAGCAATAAAATTCTATTTTTTCTTAAAGTGGAACAAAATTGTTACATTTGAAGTTCATCACTGATAAAATTACGAAGATGCCCATTTTAGGTAGATCAGAAGTAGGAATGAGAGTACTCTTGTTTCATATTCAGAATCTGTATTGGAAAGCACAGTGTAATATTACCTTGTATTTTTCACTAATGTAATATCTTTTCTTTCTTTGTAGGAAATAGTCTAGTAAGCTTAACCTTTCATTTATTTAGTCTTCACGGATTAATTGAGTACTTCCGTTTAGATATGATGAAACTTCGTAGATTTTTAGGTAAGTGATTCTAACCCATTTAGCAGTCATAAGATTTGTGTGAGAACTTATATGATTTTTTGTCAGTTTCATCAGTTATCTATTGTTCTATGACAAATCACTCAAAACGAGTGACTTTAAACACAATTCACAGTTGTGCAGGGCCTAACAGCATTTTGTTCGGTGACAGACTGTATGTATGACAGTGGTCCTAGCGATTGTGTCTCCTGGTGACATTGTAGCCATCTGAGTCTGTGCAAGTGCAGTCAAGGATGTCCATCCACAGCAGTGAGATTTCCAAGGGTGCGTTTTCAGAATGTGACTGTCCGGTATATGCAGATGAAAGATGGTACATGTGGACTGTGAGGTGATTATTGTCTCTCCAGATCTGGACAATTTTAACTGATGGTTGCATGGAAGATATGAGTGGAGAACTGATAATTGTCACAATTTTTGTACATGTTGCCCATTTACAGTACAATTGGCATCTTTTTTTCTTTGATGCAGTTATGATTCAAGAAGATTATCACAGTCAGAATCCTTACCATAATGCAGTCCATGCTGCAGATGTTACTCAGGCCATGCACTGTTACTTAAAGGAACCCAAGGTAAGAGGTTGTCCTTTACTTTAGATGAAATTCATAAGAAAATTTCTTTGGATTTACTTTCAAATATTTTTTCTTAAGTTAGTGATTTGAAAAAAAATCAGACTTGAGCAATGGAAGCCAAGAATCAGTCTCCTGTAGACATCTCTAGATTAATATAATAATTAAACTCATGTGAGCATGAGACTAAACATAAAATATGAAACAGAAGTCACAACTTCCTCGGTCACAACAATAACCTTTACCATTGTCAGTAATTCAAGGATATTAGACTTAACTGGAAGAAAATGCTTTATAGTTCATATAAGTTCAGCCTTGAAGACAAAAAAGTAATCACTGAAGGCAGAAATGATGCATATACACTTTAAAAAGGGGGGGTGGTGCAGCTGGAGCAGTGACTTAGCAGTTACTGTGCTTGCCTGGACTGCACAAGGTCGTGGGTTCTTACCCCAATACCATGTACACAACGAAGTATCAGAGCAACAAATGCCACATGAAAAACTAAGTAAAATTGATCCTCTTTCTCTCTCACTGTCTCTCTCTCTCTCTCTCTCTCTCTGTCTTGTTTAAAGAGAGGACAGTGAGAGAGAGACAGAATCAATTTTTTTTTAAAGAGAGAAGGACAGTGAGAGAGAGAGAGACAGAGATAATCAATTTTTATTGAGTTTTCCAAATGGCTTCCGTTGCTCTAACACTTAGCTGTATACGTGGTGCTGTGGTTCGAACCCGTGTACTTGCGCATGCCGGGCAAGCGCCGTAACTGCTGAGCCACCGCTCCAGCCCCACAGAATCAATTTTTATTGAGTTTTTCACATGGCTTTCATTGCTCTGACAGTTGTGTACGTGGGTGCGTACTTGTGCACGCTGGGCAAGCTCTGTAACCCCCGAGCCACTGCTCCAGCCCTGTCGCTCTCTCTTAAAAGAGAGAGAGAGGGAGGAGGGAGGGAAAGAGAGAATTAATTTATATTTTTTATTTGATTTTTGTTTTTACTTTATTTATTTGTATATGCGGTGCTGGGGATTGAACTGAGCCACCTCTACAACCCAATGTGTATGCATTTTTTTTTCTTTTTAAAGAGAGAAGGACAGTGAGAGAAAGAGACAGAGAGAATCAATTTTTATTGAGTTTTCGTTGCTCTGACATTTAGTTGTGTACGTGGTTGCTGGGGTTTGAACCCGTGTACTTGCACATGCCAGGCAAGCGCCATAACCACCGTGCCACCACTCCAGCCCCCATGTGTATACATTTTTTTTT
>PVKS010018531.1:0-39965 GCA_004027875.1 Aplodontia rufa | reverse complement strand
AGAGAGGGACAGTGAGAGAGACAGAGAAAGAGAGAAATAACTTTATTTAGTTTTTCACATGGCCTTTGTTGCTCTAACACTTAGTTGTGTATGTGGTGCTGGGGTTTGAACTCAGGTCCTCGTGCTTGCCAGGCAAGCGCAGAAACCGCTGAGCCACTGCTCCAGCTCTCTTGCATGACTTTTTGTGTCTGACTTTAAGTCTTCATTGGTGGGAACACAAGAACCAAGGTTTGGATTTTCAGCTTCCTGCTTTCCTGTGACACTCCCACTGTGGGGGAAGTCTGATTTTTCCCTATGCTATACTACGCTTGCCTCAATTGCCTTGGTGTCCCTCGGTTTCATTCTTCAACTCTGAGAGGATACAAACCCAACATCCACAAAACAAGTACCAAGACTGTTAGGCTGGAGTGGCTTCAGTCAAGACTGGAGCCGCTAAGGGGCAGGGCAAAGGGCAGCTTGCCCTCAAAAAGAACAGCCAATCAAGATGCTGGCAGTCAAGCTTCAATGGATTGATGGATCCACCAGCCAATCTCTGAAAGAGCAACCCCATCAACTCCTCCCAGTTAACCAATAAAACCAGCTGCCTGGTGAAGGTCCAGTGCCATTTTCCCAGAGTGCCATTCTCCCTGCACACCCATTTCCCCTGCTGGCTGTCACTCCCCATGCCCACCCTCATTATGGCAGCACAGGTGAATTTGGCGGGAGAGCAACAAATCCCTATAAACATCTCTGCCTAAATTTACACCCTAATCATAATTCTTTTTTCTATTTTTTACAAAGACTATGTCGAATTAAAAAAACAAAATGTCTGTCAAATACTCAAGTCTGAATAAGGAGCTTGCCAGTTTTTCTTTCAAGTAAAAATTATGTTTCTTTAAAAGCAGCAGCTAGTTCAGCTCAAAGTTCCAAGAATTACACGAGTACTTTTTCCTTGAGACAAGCATGCAGAATATTAAAAAAAAAACAACCTTGCACTCAAGGGTAAATATTTAATAAAATAGTAACTTTAACTGCTTTATCAAGGACATTCCTGAATATATACTCTTTCTTTTTTCCTCTCTTTCTCCCCTCCTCCAGATCATGGTGGAAAATGCACTACTGTTGTGATTCATGCTAGTGCTAAGGTGTCAGCCACGTTACTCACCACTGGTTTTGCACCATCAGTGCAAATGTCAAACAGCCAAAAAGGCAAATAATATCTCAGTATTGTTGTACAGATAGTTTTGGATACAGAAAGAGTCTGAGAGACCCTTCCAGGTCCCGTGGTTCACACTTTGAGAGCTGCTCTTTTGAGAGACATTGAACAAGAAAGATTCTGACAAATCCATCATAGCTGAGAATGGAGGTCCAGGGTTTCCTGAAAACTGAGGAATTCTGTTTGCATACCAAGCAGTGAGAACAAGCTCATGCCCTCTACTTGGGCACAGCCTATTGGTACCCGGGTTGACACCCATCTGCAAGATGACTGGAGCATTCCTCTCTGGGGAAATGACTATTAGATGAACAGTGAGGAGACTGCCACAAACTGCCAGGTCTCTGCCTCACCAGCCACTGGAAACAACAGAACTTGACAAGTTCCACTCAAGTACAAGCAGAGTGTCAGTGCTTTATTTCCACATATGAATGTATCAAAAGACAGCCAAGCAGTGGAAGAAAAATATTAAGATGAAAGCAAACAAATCTAAAAGACCGGTGAGGAAAAACAACAACGCAAGGGCCAGTTGTGGTGGCACATGCCTGTAATCACAGCAAGCAGGAGGCTGAGAGAGGAGGACCACAAGTTCTAGGCCAGCCTCAACAATTCAGTGAGACCCTAGCAACTTAACAAGATCCTGTCTCAAAATAAAAAAATAAAAATAAAAGGAGCTGGAGCAGTGGCTCAGCAGTTATGAAGCCTACCTGGCATGCGTGAGGACCTGGATTCGAAACCCCAGCACCATGTACACAACAGAGTGTAGGAGCAACGAAAGCCAGGTGAAAAACTAAATAATAATTGAGAGTATCTCTCTCCCTCTCTCTCTTTTAAAAATAAATAAATAAATAAATAAATAAATGGTGGCTTGGTGTTTACGGCACTTGCCCAGCATGTGCAAGTACGTGGGTTCAAACTCCAGCATCCACGAATGTACATAACTAAGTGTCACAGCAATAAAAGCCATGTGAAAAACTCAATAAAAAAATTGATTCTGTCTCTCTCTCTCTCTCACTGTCCTTCTCTCTTTAAACAAAAACAAAAAAAAGGGCTGGGGATGTGGCTTAGTGGTAAACTGCCTTCAGGCTCAATTCCCAGTTTAAAAAAAAAGACAAAATATATTTAATATCATAATTAATAATCTCAGAGAATGAAGAGAATATATTGCACGAGAACTAGAAGCATAATATACATTCTTCTGCAAATTGCTTTTATCACTCAATATTATATTCTGAAGGTTTATACACGTTGAGCCAGGTAGTTGTACATGTATGCATTCATTAATTTACATCTCTTTATAACATTCTGTTATGTGATTATTCCTGAATTTATAATTCTCCTGATAATATATAATTCAGTTATTTTCAGTTCTTCATTTTTGAAATGATCCTATGAACATTGGGTACTTGGTTTTTTGTACTTACGTGTACTTCTTTGTATTGGGGATATACTGAAGACTGGAGCTACTGGATCATGCTTTACAAGACAACGTTAAATCATTTTGCAAAACTTACAAATTTATTTTCTCATTAGTGAAATTCTAGTTGTTCCATATTTTTATCAACTGTTGGTATTCATAGAATTTAAATTTTTCCCAATCTATGTTGTATGTAAAATTGTAATTGTGTCTTGTGGTTTTCATTTTTATTTTTTTCTGATTACTAATACAGTTGAACATCTTTCTGCATACTGATTAGCTATCTTAGTAGGTAGGCAAGGTACAAAAAATAAAACAGAAGCTTAAACAAGGTACATTTTTCATTTCTCATGTAACAGACTGGGTCTAAGCATTTTGGCACCACTCTACAGCTCTGAAGGTTGAAGACCCTTCCCGCTGGTGGTTCCATCTCTTTGCCTGTGATGCTTGCTCCCGTTCTCACCAGAAGGTGAATTTTCTTGAAGGTTGCCCATAACACAGAAAGTCTCCGTTCGCAGAGCTGGTTTATTCTAGCACCCTCCCCCGCTCACATTGACTTGTTTTCAAAAGCAGAAGTGGGTAAGAGGCAGGATGTGGTCCAGAGCAAGGGGAAAGAGGTACTGTGAGATGTAAGAATCCTAATTCAAGTCCCATTAGAAAATGACCATAGTGCATGTGCACGTGTGGGGTGGAGAAAGGAGTGTTCTGAATAAATGCGGTGAGAAAATTGGCAGATTTCCAAAGGAGCTTGGGAAGACTGCAAGCAAAACCCCATGACGCCAGAAGTTCCTACCAATGTTTCCCAAGCCCATCAGCTCTGCTCAGCCAACCCATCTGAGACCTCCTCCTTTCAGGAAAGGTCATGAAGTAGAGGAAAGATGCCTGGGAATTGTAATATGGAAAAGAAAATGAATTTGGAACTCAGATGTGTATTCAAATTCTAGTTCTACCACTTAACTTTACCTCCCTGATTCTTGGTTTCCTTGTCTGTAAAACATGGATGGCAATGACATCCCCTCTAGGACTGTTGCTGTAAAGACTGAGTAACATCTGTGGAAAAGTCATGAAGAGCCTGCCTGGGTTCTAATCCCAGTTCCGTTTTTCTTAGCCATGTGACCTTGGACAAGTTATTTGACTTTTCTTTAGCTCAGTTTCCTTATTTGTAACACAAGGGTAAAAACAGTCCAACTTCATAAAGTTGCTATGAAGAATAAATTGGGAACTGGGGTGGTGGCGCAGTGGTCACAGTCACTGCACTTGCCTGGCATGCGCGAGGACACAGCTTCAAACCCCAGCTTTATGTACACAGTGAAGTACGAAAGCCACATGAAAAACTAGATTTAAAAAATTGTTTGTCTCTCTCCCTCTCTCTCTCACTGTCCCTCTCTCTCCTTAAAAAAAAAAAGAGTAAATTAGAAAAGATATTTACAACTCTTAGCTGAGTGTTTAGTCGTAAGTGTTTAGTAAATAATAGCTAGTATTAGTTTCTTTAAAAGTTCAAGCATAAACGACAGCCTGGAAAAAAATATTTGACAAAAGCATAAAATACAAAAAGTTATCATTCACAATATAGGAGAAGTTCCTACAAATCTAGTAGTAAAGAAGATCCAAGAAGAAGATGGATTAAAGACATGAAAAAACATTTCACAAAATGAACATATGTGCCTGATAAAGAAGAAAAATCCCCACCTCACTGGTAACAAAAGAAGCGCAACTTAAATTGTGCTATGTTGTCCATCAGACTTGCATAAGTGAGAATCCATGAGGACTCCTACATACTGTTAGCGAGTACACAAAATAGTGAAACCATCTTTGCAGAACAATGTACTAATAATGTTCAAATTTTTAAATGAATGCTGTGAGACAGAACAACCACTTATCCCAAGGATCATACACTTTCCACAGTTGCTTATCCCAGAATGGACCCATAATTCTTTTTTTTTTTTTTGTTAGTTGAATATGGAGTTACAATTGAGGGGGAATCATTATCAAACAATCAAGAACAAATGTATATTTACATAGTTAGCCAAGGCTGATGCCATGTCATGGATGCCACCTGTGGGTTCCCCATGGTTCTATGTTTCCCCCAAAAGAACCCCTGGTTCAGAGATCTCCTTCTGAGATGATTCCCCCATACTCCCTCCCTCCAGTCTCCTAGATCTCCTTCCTAATCCCTCCCTGCTCCCTGCCCCCCTCCCTACGTCTCCAGGTATCCTAGGCAATGATCCCCCTGTTTGTGTAAAAATTCATACCTTTTGAGGTTATCATTAGCTTAGCCATCTAACATACTGTTTCCAGAAGTATTCTAGCTTCCACAAATGAGAGAAAAACATCCGACCTTGAGTGTCTGAGATGGACCCATAATTCTTGTAAGAGAAGTATCCACTTAATCGCCAAGGTTCCATTTGTGATCTGTATCTCAAAATTTCTGATTCCTCTACAACATCCACCATGGAATTATTCATCTTCTTCAAATTAATAAACAGAGATGTCTGTTTAGTAGTGGAACTTTTCATTTGAAAATCTAAATCTGGTGCACTTTTTCAATGAAGGGCCAGGTAATAAATATTTCTGACTCTCAGAGGCATGAGGCCTCTCTACTCAACTCTACCAATGTAGCACAAATGTTACAGTGTTGGTCACCTTTGAGTTACTATAATGAATACCTTAGTTAAGGGAGGTTCCTGTCCATGACTGGTTGGCCGGATTGCTTTGGGCCATGGAGAGGCAACACATCATGGTGGGAGCTCATGGCAGTGCAAAACTGTTCATCTCATGACCCAGGAGCAAGAAGACAGTGAGGAAGCGGCCAGGGTCCTGCAATCCCCTCCAAGATCATGTTCCCAATAACCTGAAGACCTCCTACTAGGTCCCACCTCTTAAAAGTTTTACCACCTGGACTGGAGGAGTGGCTTGGTGATTATGGTGCTTGCCCAGCATGCATGGGGACGCAGGTTTGAACCCCAGCACCATGTATACAATGAAGTGTCAGAGCAATGAAAGTCACATGAAAAACTAAATAAAATTGATTCTTTCTCTCACTGTCCCTCTCTCTCTTTAGAAAAAAATAAAGTGAAATAAAAGTTTTACCTCCTCCCAATAGTTCCACCAAGGAGGACCAAGCTTTTAACAATGGGCCTTTGAGAAACATTAAGTTCCAAACTGTAATATCTACCAAAGACAATTCACGAACAATGGCTATGATCCAAGAAAACATTACTTATGGGCACTGAAATTGAATTCCATATAATTTTCATGTGTTACAAAATTTTCTTTTTGAATGTTAAAAAAATAAAAATTATTCTTAGTTTGCACACCATACAAACCAGGTGTCAGGCTAGATTTAGCCTATGGACTGTAGCTTGCTGACTCCTAATCTAGTGGATGGAAGACTCGCTCTTTGCAGATTCGACAAAAGGATGTAGCGTGATCCTTTATTCTAAACTCTAATAGCAACAGAAAAATCCTCAACTAGATTTCTAAATATCATTCTGAAATATGCATATATGATATAATAAATATAATAAATTTCCTGTTTATTGTTCTGGGATATAGCTGGCATCTCTTATAGATTAACCTAATTCTAACACATCTGTAAATATACCTGAGTGTTTTGGATTATCAAAACAATACAAGCTTGTAAACTTTTCAAACAGTAAAGAAATAAATGACTAAAACAAAGAAGGAAATTAAAAAGGGTGAATGAATATATTACCTTAAAACCACTCATTTTGTGTTTCCACAAGGTTTTTTACATTGCATTATAAGTAGATGCCAAAAAGTCCTATTCACCTCCTTCCATCTGCACATGCACAGAGGAGCATCTGGCAGGATATGCACCAAACTGTTGGTACCATATCAAAAGTTTCAGGCTGTGGGTGGAGAAGGAGCAGGGCTTTCACTTCCATCACTTCTGTATTGTTTCAACTCATAACACATGTGTGTCACTGCAAAGATTTTTTTACATCCCACAAACATTTATTTAAGTGATTCACCCAGGCTTGACAAGAGCATAGTAGGAAGCATAAGTTGGTCCCACCATTTCAGAGAGCAACTAAATAATATATATCAAACATCTGAAACAACATAAGCCCTTTGACTTAGAAATCAGAATGCTTTCCCCTAAGGAAAAATCTATAGTTGTGAAAAGATTGCCATAGGATGCTCATGGAAGCATAGTTTTAATAAGAAGACATAGGGAAAACCTAAAGGTGAAAAATAAAGTTACTAAAAACAAATTATGAAGCATGTGTAGAAAAGTAAAAGCCGTTATAAGTGGGAGAAAAACAGAACACGAACATTTCTTCTTTTTTTGTAGCAATCTCACAACTTTTATTAAACTGAAAAATATGTCTCTAAGTTCTGTAATGATCTAGGTGCTGTGGAATAAACCGGTTTTTTTTTTAGTATGAGCATATTAAATAATGGTCCATAAGCATTTCAAGGTAGCACATACACAGTACTGGTAATTTTAGGGGATAGTTTTGGTGTTCAATTAATAGACTATTCCACAATTGCCAAAGAGCACCTGCTTTCTTGTGGCTTCAGCACACTGAAGACTGTGGAGTATGAAGGACAACTTTGTGGAGACTTGGCCCACCTACATTTCTGCAAGCAGCAGCACCATCACATCACAAGGGCTCTCCAGGAGGGTGACAACTGCACACAGGCCTCCGCCATCCTCAGCCTGGAAGCAACAGACCACAGCAGGCATTGCCCACTGCAGCAGACTCAAGGACTGCAGGACAGAGTGTGAGCAACCCACGGTGATGCTAGGACTGTGCCTGGGTCCACATGAGTCATCCCTGCAGAAGCTCCAAAATACACAGAGAATGGGGAAGAGGGCCAGAGTTGCCATCACAGAAGGAATGCACGGAGTTTGAGAAACACCATATGCCTCTGTTATGGTGAGGCTAGATTTCCCCCAGGCTTGCGCTTGTCTGGGGACACACGACTTCTATATCTGCATCATGGTTACCAGATACCAAGGGAATCTTCAAGTGTTCAACTTGTTCAGACAAGTTCTTTCCTAAAACGGAACTTCTTGGGCTTCAGCTGGTTGGAGTTCCAGTTGTCACCCGTCCTTCTTACATTTCCTGCTGAAGTCCAGATGAGTTAAGTGGTATTAAGTGTAGCTGAGGTCACTGAAAAGATGTTTAAATAAGCTATTTTAAAAGTTACTGACATCATCAGCTCTGAGCTGCTCTTCCCAGGTCAGCACATCCTCCTCGCTGCAGCTCTTTTGCAGATGACTGGGAGCCCTCAAGCTCAGTGTGACACGGAGCTCTGGTGCCCTCCCTCTGGCGCCCTCCCGCAGCCTCCTGACCCAGGAGGTGGGAGAGGCTGCTCCCCAAGGGATTTCAGACAAGTGCCACAGCAGGTCACAATTTGGTTCTGAAAATACGTTGATATGCTCAAGCTTAGAAATAATGTCTATGTAGTTCATTCTGATTCAGACTTCCCATTTATTTGAAAGATAACTTTAGTCTCACACATAGTTTTTTGGTTTTGTTTTGTTTTGTTTTGTTTTTTCTTTTTTTTTTCAGGGCTGAGGACCGAACTCAGGGCCTTGCGCATGCTAGGCAAGCGCTCTGCCATTGAGCTAAATCCCCAACCCCTTCACACATAGTTTAATATAGCTGAGCTTATTTTAAAAGTTACTAATTAACTTTGGGAGAGGACACTGCCATAAATAACATCTAAATATCTGCCCAACGCCTAGATTCTGCAATTCCAATGAAATAATTAGGACTCACTTTCATCCTGTGTGTTGGCTTGTTTGGGAATAATTTGATTTCCCCCCCCCCAACCCCCAATTCCCTAGTTTCTGGGATTTTAAGAACAATAATAAAAGAGAAATAACTCACCTCTGCATGGGAAGGACAGATGTCAATGCATCTAAGGCGTGTGCTAAGCTTCTAAATGCTGGCAACCTTTGCAAAACTGACCTGCTTCTTAACACCCTGATCAAGATGAACTCATGATAATAGTAAGAGCTAACAGTGATTAAATGTTTACCGTGTGTTGGTATTGTGCTAAACCCTACGCTTATTTTTAATCTCATCTAATCCTCTCAGTTTCATGAGGCAGCTGCTCTTATTATCACCCTCCTCATCATCATACTTGCCTCACTGCAGAGGCAGTCACACAAAGAAGTTAAACAAAGTGCTCAAGGCAACTCAGCTCCAAAAGGTAACAGTTGGGAATTCACCCAGGTCTGCCTCACTCCAGAGCCTGCAAACTCGACACAGTACCTGGCTGGAAGTTACCTCTAGGCTATGTTGCTTGATAGTCAAGAGAATTCATTAAATTTGCATCAACCCTCACTCCCAAAAGTGCCACATTTCACAGGATAAACAAAGCATCCTGGGGTTCTTCATTATTGAGGGGGAGTGGCACTTGCTTTTTGTTTTTGTTTTTGTTTTTGTTTCAGGGGAGATTTGATATTGAACTAAGGTTGCTTTATCATTGAGCTACATCCCTAATCTTTTTTTTTATTTTTTATTTTGAGACAGCAATTCACTAAGTTGCATTTGGCCTTGCTAAATTTCTGAGGCTGGCCTCCATCCTGCTATCCTCCTGCATCACTGGGATTACAGGTGTACACTACTGCACAGGACTTTACTATAAATTTTTAAAGAGAAGGCACTGAATAAAATGTCCCTACAATAAATGGAGTCTCAGATTTTTATATAACAGCTTCTTAAGGTCTTGCAACAAATCTGAGGTGAGAAAGTAAATTCTTGCCTCAACTTGGAAAAGGCCTTTGTTTTGATGGGTGTCAAGATAATAGGAGCCGTATATAAAACTTTCTAAGCAGCTGAGAAATTAAACTTGGAAAATACAAATGCACACAATTTCATATGAAAGTCCTTTAAACAATCCTCCATGTAAATCAATTTCCATCACAGTGCTTAATATAAAACTTGAGCAAAAATTTGAGGTTATAGACTTTAGCAAAGGCCCAAAATATGTATATTATAGGTCACTAATTGAGAACAAATATAGATGCTCTGAAATATGGTCACATCATTATTCAATAAATGGTCATGTTTTGAGGGGTTTGAACATACTAAACATTTTTTTGTATAACATCAAATATCATCTTTTATGAGTTGGCTGTTCGGTTTTACGGGGAGAGCCACAGTAATGTCAAACCTGAGTGACATTACTGGAATCCTGTTTTGAGAAAAAACCAAACAGGTGGGGAATTAGGGCTGTACTGTTCTGTTTCAAGATGAGTCACATCGATCTCAACTTGGTTCAGGCAAACTGTATTTGTATTCCCAGCAAGTAGTTGCTGGACCCCCGATGAGACCAAAGATGTTGCCATGCTGTTTCCCCCAACCTATTTCCATCCGTCCATGGAGTAAACTTAGTTCTGACAGTTCTGTTGTGTCTTACTAGTTGCATTGCCAATTTGAAACATGGAACTCTTGCTGCGGTTGGGATGATACATCATAAAGCCAGCTGCAGCCCCAAGCATCTAAAAAAGAACCCAGCAGACATTCGGAACATCAGAATGTTGAAATGATAAATGAATGGATGAATGAATGAATTATGAAGTGAAAGAGCACAGTGCAGAAGGGTAACTTTGCCTGTTTCTCCCCCCACCACCAACCCTATGCAATCCCCTCTTCACTGATACTCTGCCCTGCACATTCCAGCTAGGCTCCCCTAACTGAGCTCTGCTTCCTCAATTCAGTGCACCAGCTAGGATTTGTTTCAGTTCTCCTTCCTGCACCATGGAGAGGAATTGACCACAAAAAAAAAAACTATAATAATAATAAGTGCACAGTCACAGGGCTTGCCTCACTGGCTTCCCTTCTCTCAGATTTCACAGTCCTACATTGCCCGCTGTCTATTCTTTTTGTTTTGTTTTTTGTTTTGTTTTTTAGGGCTGAGGACCAAACTCAGGGCCTTGCACATGCTAAGCAAGGCTCTGCCACTGAGCTAAATTCCCAACCCCCTGCTGTCTATTCTTTAACCACATTTGTTACATATATTTTGTTCAATTATCTAATTGTTTATTACAGGAGAGAGGTTCTTTCTTTTCTTAAAGAGAGAGAGAGAAAGTCAATTTTATTTAGTTTTTCATGTGGCTTTTGTTGTTCCAGAGACATTGTTGTATACGTGGTGCTGGGGTTCAAACCCAGGTCCTTGGGCATGCCGGCAAGTGCCGTAACCACTGAGCCACCGCTCCAGCCCAGGAGGGAGATACTTGCAGCAGTTAAACCCTCATGGGAAGAAGTAAAGGCAAGAATTTTATTCTTAATAACAGTGATAGAGTATCTCCAAGGTCCATTTAAGTGGTATTGTGTTCATGTTAAAAGCATGCACACATGCACACACAAATTTTTAGAGTTTTTATTGAAATATTTATGGACTAGGTGATATAATTTCTGGGATTTACTTTAAAAATATAGGCAAGGTGAAATTGAATGCGGATAGGCATTGGCCATGAAATGATAATTGTTGAAGCTGGGTGATGAATACAGTCTACTTTTTCACGTTTGGAATTTTCCATAATAAAAAATTTCTTTAAATAAGATTATAAGAATCTCTGTGTTTAAGGCCCAGTTAAATGACCTCTGTCTTCTTGGTAAGAACAAATGGTCTGAGAGCAGGTGTTTGATGGTAGAAAAGGGTGGAAAATGGGAAATTTCAGTGTAAAAAAAAAAAAGAAAAGGAAAAAAAAAAACCACCAAAGGAAGGAAACTGCAAGTCCCACTGTGCTGTTTAACTGCCATGACTGATCAGTCACATCGCTGCCCCCTGATAAGCCCTGAGATCCAGAATGTGGGGCTGACAATGGGCCTCCACTGCGTGTGGCTGAGAGGTGGCAAGAGCTCTACTCACCACCACTCTGTCGCTGCTCCTGGTCCTTATTTTTAGATAGTGAGATTTCACAAATTGCAAAACCAATCTGTCCTGTCACAGACTCCTTTTAAAATGAACCTGGATCACCATGGTAACAGCAGGCAGACAGAGAAGGACTCACCACCACTTCCACAGCTATAGAAAAGCAGGTGAAAAGCAAAAATCAGAGAAGCCCCCTCTCCATACCTCAGGATCCAGCCAGAGCTCTCTTCAGCGGATGTCAGAGAGAATGCAAATCCTGTCTCCACTGGACCACCACGGCCTCCTCTCTAGAGCTCAGCACGCAGAGCACCTGGCCTGGGCATCCAAAGAAGGTATCATCGTCTGTAATTTGTAGAAGAGTAAACTGAGGCATGGAGAGATTAAGAATCTCCCTAAAGTCTAAGAAGTCCAACGCTGGGATGCCAAGGCCCACGTTCTCCCCTCGGATGCTGTAGTTTTCAAGTTCTCATAGCATTATATGTGTAAACCTTTTAACAAAGCACACAAAATGGCAAAGGGAAAAATGAACTTAAATTGTAAGCATTTGGACGTCCAGGGTATTCTGAGAACTCATGTTTAATTCCTCCCCTCTTCCAATTTTCTATCAAATAAGAACACAATAGTAGAAAAGAATAATAATGGGAAATCTTTTCCATTATGGAAATGAGAGAAGAAATACATAAACAGGGGCTGGAGCAGTGGCTCAGCAGTTATGGTGCTTGCCCAGCATGTGCAAGTACATGGGTTCAAACCCCAGCACCCATGTACACAACTAAGTGTCAGAGCTACGAAAGCCATGTGAAAAACTCAATAAAAATTGTGTCTCTATGTCTCTCTCTCTCTCTCTCTCTCTCACTGTCCTGTTCTCTTTAAAAGAAAGAAATAAAGAAAGAAATACATAAACAACGAACTGCATTAAGGGGAGGGCCACATAGGCAATGTTCTAGGATAAATAGAAATCACACTGCTCAGTTTAGGTTTCCCCACTAACTCCTCAAAACAGGCAGAACAGTTTCCATGAGTCACATTCTCGTCAAATGCCTACAACAAACCCATTATTTTACATATTTGTATACTGGTACTGAGGATTAAACCTAGGGTGCTTTACGCTGAGCAACATCCCCAGTTTTTTTTTTTAAACCTAAGTCACTGAAGGTCTCCCTTAATTGCTGAAGCTGGCCCTGAACTTGTGATCCTCCTGCCTCAGCCTCCTGAGTTGCTGAGATTACACGTGTGCACATTGCACTTGTCCCATTATTTAAGAATATTTAAGTGTGTTAGAGAAAAGCATATTTATCATCTCTTACTAGTTCCCAAGGAAGGTATTGGTGTTGTTTTGATCTTGGGATCTTGTTTGTTTAAAAAAATTTTGGAGAGGTATCAGAGAGGGAACCCAAGGACACTTAATCACTAAGCCACATCCTCCCAGCCCTTTTTATTTTTATTTTATTTATTTTAAGAGAAAGGGACCATGAGAGAGAAAGAAAAAGACAAGAGAGAATCAATTTTTATTCAGTTTTTCACATGGCTTTCCTTGCTGTGACACTTAGTTGTGTATATGGTGCGGGGGTTTGAACTCGAATACTCGCACATGCAAGGCAAGCGCCGTAACCTCAGAGCCACCGCTCCAGCCCCTATTTTTTTTTCTTTTTTTATCTTGAGACAGGGTCTCGATAAATTGTTTTAGAGCCTAGTCAAGATGCTGAGGCTGGCTTTGAACTTACCATCCTCCTGCCCCTGCCTCCCCAGCCACTGTGATTATAGATGTGCGCCAGCTTGTTTAAGAATTTTAAAAATGTTTTCTTTTTATTATTATTGGAGCTTTATAGTTATGCATTGTAGTTGAGTTCATCTCAACATGCATGGACATTGCTTTTCAAATGTTTGCTTAAACAGAAAAACAAAATGCTTATTCTCTTACACAGTAAACAGCACACTTCATCTCTGGTCACCAAAATGTATGGAGTTTTTTCCCCATACAGTAAGTAATTCTCCCGTGGACACCAATTAGGTGTCCTCTAAATCAATTCAATTCATTTCTGACACAAGTCAGATTCAACATGTTATAAGGGCTCAGTTCCTCAAGACTGTTACCCACTACAGATGCCATTTGATGTCTGGTTACCCATAGCTTCTGTTCAATTTGGATGCTAATTGGGTTTTCCCAAGACCCCTTCCTCTGGTTCCTTAATTTGCTAGGATAGCTCACAGCACTAGGGAAAACACTTATATTAACTAGCTTATTATAGAGTATATAAGAAATGATACAGATAAGCAGCCAGATGAAAGAGATGTATAGGTCAAGGAATGCCAAAACTTCCATACCCTCCCTCTCTAGGAACCTCCCCTTCCCTGCTCCAGCAATCCAGAATCAAGCCCCATAGTGCAGAGATGCTTTTTTAAGGAGACCTTATCACATAGGCATGATCAATCCTAACTCAATCTCTACACCCCTCTCCCTCCCACAGATGGGGCACAGGATTGAAAGTTTCAAACTTCTAATCTTGACTTTGTCCTTCTGGTGATGGCCAAGAATTACATCATCAGAACAAAAGATGCTCTTATCATGCAGCAAATTCCAGTGGAGTCAAGACCCTGTATCACACATACCTATCACTGTGGGACTTAAGAAAATCTTAAGCGCTCTGTGTCAGGAATATATATTTCTTAATATAAACCACAATATCTGAAAGGAACACTATGAGCAGGAGGCCACTGTACAGGACATCCACCACTAACCATCACTGTGACTGACAAATTCTAATTATATTTTAGTCATTATGTTATTTATTCAAGAATCAAAGTCCTGAAAAATACTCATGTATCACACTTCATACAAAAATTAACTTAAATTGGATATAGCTCTAAAGGTAAAACCTAAAACTACAAAGCTTACTGAAGAAAAAAATCATTGTAACCTTAGGTTGGAAGGTTTTTTAGGACAGCAAATTCATGATTGATAAGAAAAATGAATTGGTGACTTGGAATTCTACAAAATGAATAACCTCTTCCCCTCAAAAGACACTAAGAAAATGAAAGATGAGGCACAGATTGGGAAGAAATATTTATAGATCACATGTCTCTGTATCTAGAATATATGAAGAACTCATGAAACTCAACAGTAAAAAAAATCCAGTAAGAATATGGGTAAAAAGGAAATGGACACACACTTTCAGTAAGCTAAAGAATGCCTCCTTCCCCCCAAAGACATTCACATCTTGACCTTGAAACTTAGGGATATGTTACCTTATATGACAAAAGCAACTTTGCAAAGAAGACTTAAGTCAGAGATAAGGAGTTTAGCCTGGATTATCCACAGGGGCCCAACATTCACTAGTGTTCTTACAAGAGAGGCAGGAAATCGAGTCAGGAAAAGGCTGTGTGATGGGCTGGAGTGGTAGCTCCGCAGTTGGAGCAGTTGCCTGGCATGCACGAGGACCTGGGTTCAAAACCCAGTACCACGTACACAACTAAGCATCGGAGAAGCAAAGGCCGGATGGAAAAATAAATAAAATTAATTCTCTCTCTTAAAAAACAAAAAAGCAGCATGTTGACGGAGGCAGGAGAAGACGGCTTGCAGCTGACTTTGAGGATGGCAGTCAGAGCCACAAGCCAAGTAATGGTGATCTCTAGAATGTAGAAAGGCAAGGAAATTACTCTCTCCCCTAGAGACTTCACAAGGAACATAGTCCTGCCAACATCTTACTTCAAGACTTCTTACCTCCAAACTGAGATAATATAGTTCTGTTGTTTTGAGCCACTAACTGTGATAGTTTATTACAGCAGTAATAGGACACTAAAACATACTTCACCAAAGAAGATATTCATGTGATAAGCACTAACAACTTTCAATGCCATTGTTCCTTAAGGAAATGCAAAGGCCCTAAAGAGATTCCTTTACTCAACCCCAGAATGGCTGATATTTAAAAGATTAGCAATTGCAAATCTTGGCAAGAGTTGGAGGAGCTAGAACTACCCTACACTGGTGAAGGGGATGTAAATTAGTAAAGCCATTTTGAAAAGTTCTTTGACAATTATTACTAAAGCTAAACATCTGCAAACGCATTCATATGTTCACCAAGTGAGAGGTATAAGGAGTTCATAATTGTACTCTGTATTAGCCAAAAAGCAGAAACAACTCAATTTCCATTAACAGTATTAAAAAAATGTTGCTTTATTTACTCAGTGGAAGGACTGTATAACATTAGCATCAAGAGACAACTACTGGGGCTGGAGAGGTGGCTCAGCGGTTTCAGCGCTTGCCTGGCAAGCACGAGGACCTGGGTTCAAACCCCAGCACCACGTACACAACTGAGTGTTGGAGCAACTAAGACCATGTGAAAAAACTAAATAAAGTTGTTCCTCTCTTTCTCTGTCTCTCTCACTGTCCCTCTCTCTTTAAAAAATAAAAATAAATAAATAAATCTTACTGATTTATTACCATTTAAAAAAGAGAGAGAGACAACTACTAAACATGGTGACATGGATGACTTTCACAAATGTGCTGATCAACAGTTGTCAAACAGGGGCTGGAACAGTGGCTGGGCAGTTACGGCTCTGGCTCAGCGTGCGCGAGTACATGGGTTCAAACCCCAGCACCAACATACACAACTGAGTGTCACAGCAACGAAGGCCATGTGAAAAACTAAATAAAAAATTTATTCTCTCTCTCTCTCACTGTCCCTCTCTCTCTTAAAAAAATAAAAGTTGTCAAACAGGGGCTAGAACACTGGCTCAGCAGTTGGAGCTCTTACCTAGCCTGCATGAGGATCCAGGTTTGGACCCCAGCAACACACACACACAACTAAGTGTTGGAGAAGCAAAGGCCACATGAAAAAAAAATTGATTCTCTCCTTTTTCTCCCTCCCTCTCTTTAAAAAACAAAAAGTCAGGGGCTGGAGCAGTGGCTCTGTGGTTATGGTGCTTGCCTGGCACGTGTGAATACGTGAGTTCAAACCCCAACACCAGGTATACAACAAAGTGTCAGAGGAATGAAAGTCACATGAAAAATTAAGTAAATATTGCTTCTCTCTTTCTCTCTCTCTCACTGTCCCCACTTTAAAAAAAAAAAGTCATCAGACAAAAGAATTCATAATGTATGATTCCATCTTGTATAAAATTTTAAAACAGGGAAAACGAATTCATGATTTAGACATCAAGTTGGTGATTATCTTTTAGAAGGAAGAATTGAATAATGATAAGGTGGGATTTCTGCAATGCTAGTTCATTTCTTGATGTTAGTGATAGTTACATATCCACTTATGGACAGGATTTTTGCACTTTTCCCATACATACCCAATTTCAAAATAAAAGCTAAAATAATTCTAAGAGATTACTTATGGACCTAGAAATATGGAGAAGTATTAAGTTTTAAAAAGTTACTATGAAGCAGTAAGTAGATAAGGATCGTATAAGGTATCTGTTACTTTGGGCTGCCCATCATTTCCTTCTCGTTTTCATGGTGAAATATTGTCCGCTTCCTGTCCCTTCCTTCAAACACATGCACACTTTATAGGTCTCAGGCCTGTCCCTTCACATTCTATGTAGTTTTAGTGGGATTCAGTTCATTTCGGTCAGTAAGCACCTTCCCAAGAGATTTCAGATCTACAGTATAATGATTCAAGAACATTTTAAGAAGATTTAAATGAGACAAGCCATGGAAGAGTCCTAAGGAGATTGTCCATGGTTTCCATTGCTGGTGGCTAAGGGACACCACAGTACCTGCGCATCCTGAAGTTAACTTGTACGAGCACTCTAGGATCCTTTTAATAAATGTTTTTTTTTAAATTGTTGAATTAAGTCAATTTTCTTTACTGGCAACCAAATAACAAAAATGGAGTTGGGGTGGGGTGTTGGGTGTATAATCAGAGAACACACACCAAGATTTTAAAAGTAGGAAATTATTTAATATCTATTTCTTGTCTATATTTCCTATAGTGAAGAATGAACAGTGAAGCTATTTTTCAAACAGGACCAGAGGTAGAGATGCTATCAGGCCTCTGGAATGAGGTGGTTACCCCAACTAAGCTCTTGCCTCGGATTTGACTTTCCTGGGCATTATTGCAAATATCTCCTCCACTCTGTGGACTGCCTTTTCTCTTGAATGGTGCCTGATTGAATAGGCATTTTTAACTATTGCACAATCTACTTTAAATTTTTTTCCCAGTTTTTGAGGGAGCTTATGATTTTTTTATTTGTTCAAGAGATGGCTCTGCTAGGTTGTTTACTGATGAACCTGGTTAGATAGCACAGCTTAATTACCCTTGTTGGTGGGAGTGTGGATCCGTGCATAGCTTTTTCTCTTTGTATTTATCGTGTAATAATTATGCAGAGACATGCATAAAACATACAAACGGTTTAAAGAAAAATTGGGAAACATATTTGCAATCGCCCAAGTCAAGGAATAGAATATTCCCACCACCCCAGAAGCCCCACAGGTCCCCCATCATACGTCCTTCCCTCCCTTCCACCAGGGATCACCAAGATCTTGACAGCATAATATTAGTTTGTTTTTGTTTCCTGTATAGTTTATATATGCATATAAAATGCACACATGGGTGTTTGTTTCCAACCAGTGATTTTTGCTTGTTGTCAAAAATATGTGGAATGCTAGTGTTTTTAATTCTCTAGGAGCTTGTTTCTTTTGTTGAGCACTGAGAAATACATTTGTACTGTTGCATGTATTTCTTGTTGGTTCATTTTCATCAAAGAATGGTATTCTATTGTCCTTAATTTGTCCATTCTACTGCTGGTGGGTATTTGGTTCTTTCCCTATCTCTAATGTTCTTTCCCTAATGTTTTTTTTTTCTTTTTTTGGAAATGGTTTACTGCTACCTGGTTCTTTTTCATAGCTACTTGTCTGTATTTAATGATCTCTTTATGGCTTAATTAATCTTTGTGGTTTCTGGATCTCTATCTTTTATTTTTTATTTTTTTATTTATTAGATGGATGTAGAGATACAATTGAGGGGGAAACATTATCAAACATTCAAGAACCAATGGATCTCTATCTTTTAGAAGGCAGCATTAGAGGAGGGAATGAAGTTACAGCATGGGTCTTGCAGTTGTGTTTTGTGTAGGTCTGAGTTTTTTGGTAAGAGGAGCACTCTTTAAAACCATGTGGTCCCAGCAAAGGCATAGTAACACATAACCTAGGGCATTCATAGAGATGTATCAGGAAGGAGGGGGGAGGGAGGGGCAGGGGGAAAAGGGTAGGGGTGGAAGAAGAGTGTGGGATCTAGGGGCTAAATCTAATTTAAGAATATATATGTATCATATTGTTCTGTTGGATGCATTTTTGATTGTACAATAACTAAATTTCTTAATAAAAAAATAACCATGTGGTCCACCATAATGTCAAAAGGAGGAGTCCCTATGGGAATATATTTTGGTAGGTTGTAAAAGTGTTATGGGCCTTGTTTAAGAACAATAAATGGAAGTTATTTCATGAAAACACAATCAGATTTTTGCTTTGTTGAGTAAGGGAGACAAGAACTGGGTGTACTCTGCTGAGAAGAAGAGGTGAACTTGGATCACAGAGAGGATTTACACATATTTGGGGAAGAGAAAGGGTAAAAAGAGCTAACTGGGGAAAGATTCAACTTACCTGGACAAGTTTAAGTTTCTGCTCTTTGTTAAGGAATATGAATCACAAAATAATGATTAAAAATGTCAATTTTTGAAGAGTAGTGCTATGAATTTGAATCTACTTCAGAAGAAGCAATGCTTTAAGGTAAGTGGAAGTAAGAACTGGAACAACCTACATTTGGTTGCTCTATGGAGACTGAAAATTATCTTTACTTTATCATTTTGGTCCTGCAGAAACGTCTTCACTATGTTAAGATTTAATGTTAGCCTCAGTTTTATAACATAGTAATATTAAAAATACTTTTGAAGAACATTCTGTCTTTTGCAAAAACCACATTTCAAGATAATATCCATTAAGTTACTCAATGTACCTTATTCAAGAACCCACACACAAAAGATTTCTCCTTACATGCAGTGCCAGGAAAATCCTTGTCTCTTTAGAAAAAAAAAAGTTTGCTTCTTTTTATCAGATGAAATAACTCACGTGTTTCCTGTCTTAACTTTTCCCCATAACCTCCAGAAAAGTCAGAGCTAAACTTAAGTCTCAGTTGTGGTAACTAACAAATCCCAAATACCTGGTTTCATTCATCTCTGCCTCCAATCTTGCTTTATTAAAAATAGTTCTAGTATCCTTCTATTTCATATTATGAAAGCAATATAGAGCTGGAACTATAACTCAGTGGTACAGACCTGACTTTGATCCCTAGCCCTGTAAATTTATAAATCTATAAATATAAATCTATAAATATATATATATATAATTTAAATTTTTAGAGAGCTGGCATCATTCAAGTACAACACCCAAGCCTCAGAATGCTCTGTGGTTCTGAGTCCCCCCCACACCCCACTTACACACACTCCCAGCAAAGGAAACCATGGACAATCTTCTTAGGAACCTGCAATTGGCTGATGGCTGACTTCTCTACAAAATACGTTTTTTCCTGGGTTGCAGCCAGTGTGGAGCTCTGTGATTCCACTAAGACTGCATGGGATGGGGTGGGGTCAGTCAGTACAAATAAGTAGAGAAGGGGGATAGTTCAGTTACCATAAAACTGGGATCAACAAAAGGGGATGTTTCAAGCCATCAAGCTGGAAAACATCTTGGATATGGTACATGCCTGTTTCTTCTTCCTCTATGGCCACAGTCAAGTGCTCCTGAACTCATGTGACCCCCACGCTTATCACCACTGCTGTGTGCAAGAAATCCTGGACTGAGAGACAGGGACTCACTTTCCTGGTGAATTTTCTGAGCCAATTCAGCTCCTGGGGGCTGTGGTTATCCATTGCCACCATTGCTCTCCCCGCCCCTTGTCCCACCGATGGTAGCTGGATCATCAGACAAGGGAGAAGGAGCTATGGGAATGCTAGTTTATGGAACACTAATTCCCTTGGCAATTTTAATGTTATCTTTGAGGAAAGAGTTTTGGCAGCTGAAAAAATGTGGGACAACTGCATATCACATTATATTTTTAGAAGTGCAAAATTCATTGTATTAAAGTAAAGGCTTTGAAACACTCAAGTTTCATATGTGTTTATACTATCACACTTATATGCATATATACACATATATGCATGCAAATATATAAGTACATACATATATCAATATGTTCAAATTCTGAATTTTCTAGTTATTTGATCACAAATAATTTTTCACAGAATCCAACAATTCTTGTGGAATCGATGTTCTGCTTAAACATTGTATAAAATGCTGGTTTAATATTTTAGAGATACTTAACATTTCAAAATTTGTCCTTATTAATATTATCTACATACCTGATATTTGAATTTTAACGGAAGACTTGACATACAATTGATAATCAATATTAAATGACAGGTAGTATCCACATTTTTATTTGGTTACTGCTCAGTATGTGCTCAGAGGTAATTCAGACATCAATTATAAGCTGTTAACATAATAGAATTCATGTTCAGGATACAATTTTTTTCTTCCATTGTTTACATCATTTCCCCAATATCTTCATTAATGTCGAGTCTATCTCACTTTAATCTTATGCTACCATGTACAGAAAGCATTGTTTGACTTTTGAGATATTCACCCTCAGGGGCTGGATCAGTGGCTCAGCGGTTATGGTGCTTGCCTGGCATGCGCAAGTATGCAGGTTCAAACCCCACCACCACGTACACAACCAAGTGTCAGAGCAACAAAAGCCACGTGTAAAACTAAATAAAGTTGATTCTCTCTTTCTCTCTCTGCCTTCCTCTCTCTTTAAAAAAAAAAAAGATATTCACCCTCATTAAATAATTCATGAAGAAAGCATTTTTCTTCTGTATGATTTTCAAAACTTAAGAACATGACAGTGTCCACAGGAGTCAAAATGGTACCACTTTTATGGTGGAGCTTTGACATAAGAGACCTTGAATGAAAGCTATCTAAATCTCAAAGAACAGGAACCCTTGACTGATACTTGTGATACACACACACACACACACACACACACACACACCCCTACCTACAGGAAGGGTGGAAGGATCTATACTAAAATAATTATCCCTGAGGTAGGTGAGATGATAGATATATTTTCTCTGTTTTGCTTGTGATATTCTGATTTTTTGTAGTCAGTATATATATCTAAGTACATATAAGGAAAAAATTTACTTAGCAATTTATATAAAAGACAGAAATTTAAACATTAAATACAAAAAATAAAGAGAATTTGTTTTAATCAAACTCATAAGGTCTTGGATGGGGTCCCCCATCATCTATTAGGGTACAGTCTCATTGTTCACTAAATACGCTGAATGAATGTAGCAATATCAGAGTTGCCACAAGAGTCACAAAAAGTACTATTTTATTATGCAATATAAATCTGTAAGCACACTCTATAGTCAATAAAAAATTATTAATCCTTTCTTGGGGGTCAATTTTTATGTATCCGTAGATAAGCAACACGGTGCGTGTTGGGACAACATCTGTTATACTTGTTGCACTAGCCCCTTTCGTATTGCAGCACTCAAGACTCCTCTGCTCTGAGTCATAACCCAATCCTTGGTCTGTGTGCCCAGTCCCTGAACCCTGCTGTCCCAGACACTCCCTAAAACTGAGACTTAACTCCTGTCTTTGGCATGTCTGTGTCACATATGGAACTAGTAATGGAAGAGGGGGAAATTCTTTGCACATTATTTTCCATGAAACACTGGTCAGATTTCTCAACCCAGTGATTTAATAGCATCTTTTCCTCCTTAAAAAAAATAAATAAAATTATATTTGTCGATTGCTGTCCTTGTTTATGTAACGCCCCCATTCTCCTCATGTGCACTTCTCGGTATCTTTTTCAGACAGTCTATTGCACTTCACTAAGAGACAATTTGATCTTTGGGAATTCTGCTTTGCTTTGCAGTCACCTGATTTTCCTTGAGAGTGCACAGTTTGTTCCACTGTTTATTACTTCTCACTTGTCAGCATCACAGGTTCCATGGTTACTCAGAAATGGCATTTTGTAAAACATAAGGCAAGAAAAACAAGAACATAATGGTCACTCTGCCAAGCCAATCAGATCCTGATCTTGACAGAAGCTTGGATCCACGCCAGTCATCACTAGCAGGAAATAATTTTATTGTATTTTATGATTTAAGGAGATTGGGATATCTTCCCCTATCCCCAGTACTGTGTAGTGAACCCAGGGGCTTCCTACCACCCTGCTACATCCCCAGCCCTTTTATTATTTATTTATTTTAATTTTGAGACAGGGTCTCACTGAATTGCTCAGGTTGTCCTTGAACTTGTGATCCTTCTACTTCCACCTCTGTTAGCTGGGATTATTGGCAGGTGTCACTGTGTCTGGCAAGGGTGTTAGGATTTCTTTTTTTAAAAAAATAAAGTATTTTTTAAGAGAGAGAGAGTCCATTAAATTTATTTCATCTGTTTTTTTTCCTCCACTTAGTTGTATATATGATGCTGGGGATCAAACCTGGGTCCTTGTGCATGCCATGCTCCACTACTGAGCCACCTCTTCAGCCCCTACATTTCTTAATGTCCATATACCTTCTCCATATTTAGAGAAGTAACTGGAATTGTGCATTGTTTCACTGTGAGGAGGTTTCAGGTACCTGAGCATGTGGATATGTTCATGCATGGCAGAAGAGGTTGGAGTCAAAAAGTGGGCAACATCCACCTGCTGTAAATCCTTTAACCAATTCACTTAGTTAACCACAGAACTATAGATTAAGAACAAATTTCAAGAGATCATTAAAAAATCTCATCTGGCAGGGCATGGTGACACACACATGTAATCCCTGCAACTCAGGAGGCTAAGGCAGGACGATTGCAAATTTGAGGCCAGTCTTAGCAATTTAGCAAGATCCTGTCTCAAAATAAAAATGATTGGAGATTAACTGAGTGGTGGTGGGGTACCCCTGGGTTCAATCCCTAATATGGCAAAAAAAAAATTCATCTGGTCTTTAACATCCACAACTATGTCTTCTCTAAGGTCAGGATCATAGTATGACAAGAGGTAGTAGCAGTGATGACTGATGATAACCTCCTTCCCCACCCAGGTCCTCTGCTCAGTGTTTAAACATTGGAGTTAGACCATCTCTGCTAATTTCTTACCATTTATTTTTCTTTTATTTTTTTCTTTGTTCTTTCCCAGAACCTTCAACAGTCCCTTCCTAGGGAAACAGCACTCCTCTGGGGGGAAATGATTCCTCTTCTCCAACCGTTAGCTCTACAGGGTCTAATTCTAGCTGTTCCTGTAGTCCAGCTGATCCCTTCCCTCTTCTATGTATTGCTCTAGCAACTCTTCCTTTTGTTACAGAAATATACCTTGGTAGTCTTTCTACTAAGCTGGTTAGAATTGAATTCTTTTTCTTTCTTGCTTTCTTCCTTCCTTCTTTTCTTTCTTTCTCTTTGTCTTCTTTGTTTCTTTCTTCTGTTCTTTCTTTTTGGAGTACTGGGGTTTGAACCCAGGATTTCATACATGCTAGACAAGCACTGTACCACTGAGCTACACCCTCAGCCCAGAAATGAATTTTTGTTTTACTTGCAACTACTTGCAACCACTTACAAAAGAATCCTGATTAATTAAACTGTTGGGTGTTATGGCATAAATAAAACAAGAGAAAATCATGGTATGATTAAAACAGAAAGCATGCCGGGCAGGGTGGTGTGTGCCTGTAACCCCAGCAACTCCGGAGCTGAGGATGTGGCTCGGTGGTTGAGTGCCCTTGGGTTCAATTCCTGGTAAGAAAAAAAAAACATGAAAAAAGGAAAATTATATATTTATATATTACATAACTATAATTATTGTAGTAATTAATTAACAATCATTTGGTAATGGGTTGAATGATTTTCAGTTTCAGTGAATTTTAAAAACAACAATTGACTTGTAAATAATGTTTAAAATTGCCCCAATTCTGCATATTATAATACTTTTATTCATTAATACTATACATTAAGCATTAAACTTCTCACTGATCAAATACAACCAATGACATTGTGCCCCAACCTGGCATTCTGCCACTGTTATGTGGAAATCTGAGTTATGAGCTGTTGTTGAACATCTCCATGTTTGATTATGATTAAAATAACCTTGGTAATACTACACCAGCATCTTAACATGGAAAGAAAATGTTTAAAACATTTGAACAATTGAAAAAATGGGAAGGGGTAAGATATTAAACAACCTTGGTCCCTGTCATTTTCATTTAACAGAATAAAAAAAATAATAAAGGGCCATGGGGAAAAAACCGTTTTATGGAAGGAAAACAACAGTGATGGCTTAGATCTCTCAGTTTCTGAAAACACAAAATAACTTTATCATTTTTTGGTTGAACAACTTGTGTGAAATTCCATATTCCTAAAAGTAGTTGTATTGATTTTACCTTTAGAAAGGAATCTATAGAGAGGAAAATATGTCCTAAAATATTAGGGGTCCTATAAATATTTTACTCATTTTGTATTAGATTTTTTTTACCAATTCTATTTTTTTATTTTTATTTTTTTTAAGAGAGGGGGACAGTGAGAGAGAGAGAGAGAGAAAAAAACTTTATTTAGTTTTTCATGTGGCCTTCTTTGCTCCAAGACTTCGTTGTGTGTGTGGTGCTGGGGTTTAAACTTGAGTACTCACCCATGCCAGGCAAGCACCTTAACGCTGAGCCACCACCCCAGCCCTTGCTGATTCTATTTTTATCATGAATTTGAGTTACCCATGACTAACTCCTTTCCAAGCCCTCATGATGATTCCCAATATTCCAGTTAATTGGGAGTCAGCAAGCCCATGATCGTTTTATGACTTCAAAGGCAGGGACTGTTTAAGAGTTGGCTAGTCAGTTATAGTTTCAAGGAGAACATTGCATTTGATCTGTGCCTTGATCAAGAGGAAGAATTACAAAAAATGTTCAAGAATTAATTTATTGGGGCTGGAGCAGTGGCTCGGTGGTTACAGTGCTTACTTGGCATGCATAAGTACACAAGTTCAAACCCCACCACCACGTACACAATGAAGACTCAGAGCAATGAGAGCCACATGAAAAACTAAATAAAATTGATTCTCTCTTTCTCTCTCTCTCTCTCTCTCTCTCTCACTGTCTCTCTCTCTTTTAAAAAAGGATTAATTTATCTATTGATTCATTCAACAAATATCAAGTGCCCCTTTCACTAGGCTGTTCTAAGTGCTTGGGAAATAGGTACAAGCAGGACAGACCTCTGACCTACAAGGCTGCTGGTGGGATAAGCACATACATGAAGGCAAATTTATCTTACACTTTTGATTGGTGCTGTTTGCTCTGAAGGAAGGGAAGGGAAGGCAAGAGCACAGGGTATGATTCCCATCCTAACCAGTTTACTCGATGCGTATTAGGCTTTCTCTCCTGGTTTAATTTGGCACATTTTTTGTGTGTCGGGGGAGAGAGAGAGAGAAAGACAGAATCAATTTTATTTGTTTTTTCATCTGGTTTTAGTTTCTCAGGCACTTAGTTATGTAAGTGGTGCTGGGGTTTGAACCTGGACCCTCACATATGCCAGGCAAGTGCTCCACCACTGAGCAACCACTCCAGCCCCTTGATTTGCTACACTTGAAGACAAACCTTCCTGCTGGACCAATTCTGAGGAGCCCAGGCCCTTCCTTAGACCCAACGGATTTTGTAGCCATGGGAATGAGCTTTCTGTTTGTGAGACTCTTTGGGGAATCACACAACCAGCCAGATAGGATCCCACCTGGGAGAGGTGATATTTACAATAGACTGTAAGAGTAAAGAGCAGAAACAAGAAGACCAGGGTGTCACAGTGTAGCATTCTGCATGACCAATTGCAGTGGCCTGCACTAAAGTGGTGACAGAGGTCATGGTGAGGAGTGATGGAGACAGGACTGGTTGTGAAGAGCTCTTAAGACCTCCTGATGGTAAGAGAGAAGATTCAAGATGGATTTCAACATTTTTACCTGAGCAACTGAGTCAACTGTGACATCTTTTATTAAGATAAGAATCCTTGGGGGGCTGGAGCGGTGGCTTAGCAGATAAAGTGTTTGCCTGGTATATGCGAAGACCTGGGTTCAAACCCCAGTACCACAAGCACAATTAAGCATTGGAGAAACAAAAAACAGATGAAAAAAAAATAAAGTTGATTCTCTCTCTGTGTGTGTCTTTCCCTTAAAAAAAAAACAGAAAAGAACCCTTAGGAAGCATGAGTTTGAAGTGGAAAAAAAATCAAGAATTCTTTTGGTCATGTTAAGAATGGGATATCAAGTGAATATCTAACTAGGGATATCTGTGGGGAGTTAGTTATGTTTGGACTTGGAAATATAAAATTCTGTCACTGTGGTGGTGGTTTTTAGCAGAGATATTTACATCTAATATAATAATATATATGTTCTTTCTGCATGGAACATTGGCCATGCAACAACAGAAAAGAACAGAAAAAAACTCATTGTCAAGAACTGAAAAAATAGAAAATCATCTCTATGAAATCAAGTTTTCATTGAATATTTACATTTCTAGAGAAAAAGTGAATGAGGCTGTTTTGGTAATTGAAATAGTATCCATGGCAATATAAGTTTTATTATTTGGAATGTAAACTTCTATGCTAAATTGGTCCATAACAAAGGTAAACATGACCTAATATTAGTATCACCACCACTGAGCCAAGAAGTGGGTCCTGCCTGCCCCTGACTATGTGAGGAGGTAACCAGATTCCCCGAAGAGTCTCACAGACAGGAAGCTGATTGCTCATCACCGTGGCTACAAGGTCCTGTGGGCCTCCGCAAGGCCCTGGGCTCCTCAGAATTGGTCCAGGAGGAAGGTTTGTCTTCAAGTCTATCAAATCACCCCAGGGGAGAAAGTTTAATGCAAGTAAAGTGTTCTGGTTGAGGTGGAAATGCATCATGAAGCAAGAGAAGGGAAGGGGTCCAGCACATCTAAAAGCACTGACATTGACTAAAAATAAGAAATTCCTCCTTCAGATGTTATACCTGAATGGAGAAGAGAATGAAAAAGAACGTAGGAACACGTGCTGCATTTGGATTATGTATGTATGTGTGATTCAAGTCCAGTGAACATTATGACACAGTACAGAATTGTGGATGTGTGTGGTCCAACTCTAGCATACTTAATTACGTTATTATTTCACACATGTGCGCACACACGCCACATGTCATCATGCTAATTCCTTTTTCAAGCCTGTAATATGAATTCAGCACAGAGACTGGGACAGTGGCCATGGAATTGTTGTTGACCTGATGTCTTAGTCCATTCTGGATGCTATTATAAAATACCTTATAGATGGAGTAATTTATATACAACAGAAATTTATTGTTCACAGGTCTGGACACTGGGAAGTTCAAGGCACCTGCAAATTTGATGCCTGGTGAGAGCTCACTCTCTGCTTCACAGATGGCACTTTCCTGCTGCATACTCACACGGTGGAAGAAGGCAAACAAGATTCCTGAAACCCCATTCATGAGGGCACTAAGTCCATTCCTGAGGGCCACCCTCAGGGCCTAACCACCTCCTAAGAGCTCCACCTCGTAATACTATTGGGGATTAAGTTTCAACCTATGCATTTGAGGGTAAACGCAAACATTCAGACCACAGCATCTGACTCCTCTGAATGATAGCCAAGTCCATTATGTACTTGGGCTCCCTTTCCCATTTCTAAAAAGAGTGGTAATAATGGTTGTCCTGTTTATAAACAAAGTTGTCCTGTTTATAAACAAAGTATAAGTTCACCAGTCCAAGGTAATAACTAATGAAACTACAATAAGGCTGAAAGCTCTAGAACTTTAAAAATATATAGTATCTGAATGATGCTATTCTGAATTTTTCTCGTTTTATTTTGAGATAAATATATTCATCATTATCATCATCATTCTACAAATGAAGAAACTGGGCTCTGAGAGGCTATCAGCAGATCTGTTACACACACAGCTTGACTCCATACCCATCTTCTTTGCATATCAGTATTAGTGATGAAAACACCATTTTCTTTTACATTACATTGTTTCTGAAAAAATGATTCCTCGTGGATGTGCCCAGCAAGAGTAACACCTCATATCTGATAAATAGTTTGTTTTTTCTGCTTCTACTTTCTCATTTAATTCTCACAATGCTGGGAAAGAGGCACTTCAATCTCCATTTATAAATAATGAAAATTGAAATATAAAGAATGTTAAGTGCTTTGCATAAAGAAATATTTACGTTGTTTAGGCAGGTTTTAAACAGGAAAAAATCTTACTCCAAGTAAGATGATTTTGATTTTTCAATACATAGGTGGAAGCTGGTTTGATATTGTGAGATGCTGAACAAAAGGTTGGGGAGAGTAAATTTTTCAAAAAGGTTTTTAATTCCAAATGGATATTCACCCTCTTTTCACTACCCAACCACCAAAGCAACCAATATTGTTTACTGTGTACCCCCTCATTCTTTTAAAAGTACTAATAAAAACATTTTAAAATGTTATGTGATTTAAATTTCTTTTTCATTCTGTACAAATATTATGGATGATATTTGTAACTAGGTTTTTTTTCTCTTTTCCCTTATTCCAGGTAAATCACATGGATCTAATTGTTTTTAAAGTATGGAATAATTTAAATAAGGCTAAGTTTAAAAGATACCAATTCAATAAATATTTATGAAACACCTACTATGGGCTAGGAACTGCTCCATACATGCAGCAACCAATAAAACCAAAATCCTACTCTGAGGCTTCCACAGTTCTCCAGCCAACCTCTTTCATCGTTAAGCTTTAGTATATTTGTTTTTTAATGTGAGATATAACTCATTATTTTAATTGTTGCATAAAATTCTGTAGTATAGTCACCCAATTCTTGATTATTTCTAAAGAGTTTATTATTTCTAAAGAAAAGCAGTCTAACCGGGATGAATAAAAACTCACAGCCCCACCCATGTTCTATAGCTCCTGCATTGCCCAGGTGTGCTCAGCAGCTCTGGTACTATCCACTTAGGCGGTGCTGAAGCAGGTATTGCGTCTTGGCCATGTGGAAGCCACTTCCAGCCCCAATAGCTTAGTGTAGCCTTGCTTCCCTAAATCACCAACTGTTCACCAATACCTACCCAAGGACTTTCAAATGACGCTTAATATGCAAAGGTAAACTCTGCTGTGACACGTGGGGTGCTTTGCCAATACTCCATTCCTCCTCTCGGCCTTTGTCACCAGCCATGCCTTAGGCACATTCCAGTTGCCTTTTGCAAGCTCATCCTTCAAGATGTGTGAATATACGTGACTAATTACACCGTGTCATTCTTGAGACAAGACATGTATAATGGAAATGCACACCTACAAGAAGGTGTAGCTCCTTGAATAGCGTTTTTTCTTGCATACATTCCTAATCCAGTGTGTCTCTCAGCCCACATTAGATGAAACTGCGCCTTCCCTCGGCCATTTCCACGGAGCTTTGGAAAGACTATTTCCTGAAATTTGTATCACTAACTAGCGGTTTCCTACCCCACTTCCCGCCTCCCGCCTCCCGCCTCCCTTTCCCCTCTTGGCCTCCTCCTGCCCGCTAGGGTCAGATCTGTCAGCCACCGAATCCACACCCTCCGGCTGACCCAGGCGATCTAGATTTGGAAGGTCTCGATCCTTGGTGTAGTAGTCGCTTGTCCCCAAAGCCTACTGTCCCCCACATCCCCTCCTCCCTCCCGCGCTGTTCTAGGAGGAGCCTAAGCGTCCGCTTCGCGAGCTGAAGGGGATTGTGGTGCGTAAACAGGATTAACCCTCTCGCCCCCAGCTGCGCTGATTTGCGCTGCGGCCAGCGGGTCCCGGCGAGCCCCTCGGGAGCGCGGAGGGCGTAGCACCGGGAGGAGGATGGGGCAGTTCGTGCTCTCGGAGGAGCGTCTGGGGCCCGCTTGCTGCCGGGGGCCACAGCGTCCGGAGCTGCCGCTTAAAAGCCGAAGCGGACGGAGGAGACGGCTCCTAGTTGCTGCCTCCCCTACACCACCTCCTTCTCCCTCCCGGCGCTTCCTCTCCGCCCACCGCGCTCCAGCCGCTCGGTCGCAGCCCGCGCTGTCCTCCGCCCCCCAGAGCCACCGCGCCAGCCCCTCGCCCAGCCATGGGGGACCTGCCGGGCCTCGTGCGCCTCTCCATCGCTCTGCGCATCCAGCCCAACGATGGCCCGGTCTTTTTTAAGGTGGATGGGCAGCGCTTCGGCCAGAACCGTACCATCAAGCTGCTCACCGGCTCCTCCTACAAGGTGGAGGTGAAGATTAAGCCCACCACGCTGCAGGTCGAGTAAGTGCGACGCTCAGGGTGACGCTTGGGTTACGGGAGAAGGACGAGGCCCCAGGGGCAGCCTAAGCCTCTCAAGGGTTTTTCTGGTCTTGCTTTGCCCAGAGGACCCGGGGGGGTAGGGGAAAGAAGTCGGCTCTCTGTCCCTGCTTTTGATCTTCCCCTCTCCCTTTCTCTTGTATTCCTCAATTCCTGCTTCCCTCCACCCATTGAAGTGACCTCAGTGGGTCCTTTTAAATCAGCCTCCAGAAGCCAGGCCGGGGCTTGGGGAGGGGGTGGTGCTTTTCTTGTAAATTGCTTTTCTGTCCAGCCTTAGTTCGGCGTGGAACGGCAGGCGGCGAGTTGGGGCAGATGGGGCTACGGGGTTCATCTACCGCAATCCCAGCCCTTCTCTGCAGGGTCCTGGCCTGTCCCCGGCTTCTGTTGGCGAGGCTGGAGGGGGAAAGGGTGAGGAAAGAGGTGTAAAGGAGGAGGAGTGGCGTTATTGGGGTTCCCTGAGGGATGCTTCCCACTCGTCCATCTGTCTTTTGGTGGCAGGGGACCCTGGAACTGCAGCAGCAGCCACAAATCTGCGGGCATGGCCTCTGCCTAGGCCTAGGCATGGTATTTCCGTGCCCTGTACTTTTCTTTTACTCCCGAGTTGTCAGTTCAGCCTGGTGATGTTTCCTGGAATTAACAACATCCTCACTGCAAGATGCTGGTTTTTTTAATTATTCCTGGCAGGGACTATCTCTTCCCAGCTACCACAGGGATGAGATGATGTACCCAGCAGACCTCTATCAAGTAAGTCAGTAGCCTATGGGAGAAGAATTCATGTCTGGGTCCTTTATCTCGCAGCTTCCACCTAAACATTGGGTGAAATCTAGTCTGGAAGCCGGAAATAAACCAATATTTTTCCTATCTACCATATGCTGGGGAAGGAGGGGTTTTGAATCCATCAGACATTTCCATCGTTGTAATTCAGCAAACTTATATTAGCCTTCTAGATGCAAGGACCTATAACCACATCTGGATGGTTTCTGGGGTTTCCAATATGTATCAGCACCACCCCACACACACACACACACACACATAGCCACAACTCCATACATTTCCCAGTGTTCTGTGCACTCGGATATAATCCAGGTTTTTTGCCTTCCCTTTTTTCCTGGCAACCTCTTTTCCTGACTTATCTGTCAAATTCCATTTTCCTCAGGGTAGTTCTCTAGATTTCAAACTGACCTAAAAACAATTTGTTAATAACAACTATTTTTTCTGGTTACATTTTACTTTTATAAAGGATTTTTCAATGCCCTGATCCAGTGGTTCTTGAAGATGAGTGTACAATAGCCTCATCTGGAGGGCTTGTTGGAACAAGATGACTGGGGGCTAGTCTGGTGTTTCTGGTTTGCTGTCAAGGGTGGAACCTAAGAGTTTTGGATACTGCTGATTTTCTGGATACTGCTGATCCAGAGACTTGGCTTTGAGAACAATGATCGAAAAGAACAATGCCAGTGAGAATTTCTGGTTGTGCAGCAGGCTTGAGGAAGAGTACCCCAAATCAGGACCTATGAATGTTAGAACAGAAAAAAAATTTTTTTTGTTTTTGTTCAGAAGTATTTCAATGGTCCTTGATCTGACCTGCACATAAGAATCACCTAGATAACTTTAAAATAAATTTATTAGTGCCAAACTATATCCTAGACCAACTAAATCCTGTCTCTGGGGTTTGGGAAGGGGCTGGTATAGGAGGTTTTTAATAGCTCCACAGATGACTTTAATGTGTAACTAAGGAGAATCAATCACTGATAGAGTTCAACTCAGCCTTTATGATTATTCTGGATGAAAATACTGAGGTTGGCCCAGAGAGATGAAGTAGATTGTCTGTGGTCACAGGATTGGCTAGTTGGAAAACTCAGGTCTCCTGGACTTCCATAGTTTTCTTGGTGGTTTTATTTTGTTGGGATCTCACAGTGTTGCCTATGCTGACCTTTTGCCTGGGCTTCCTGAGTGGCTGGGATTACAGGCATGTGCCATTGTGCCCCATCAAAACTTTCTATCATTTCAAAAGTCTGCCTTAGGCAAACTCTGTAGGTTTCCTATTCAGGGTTTTGGTCCAAACCAGGACAGGGTAGCTAACCTAATTCCTACTATATATGGTCAACTCAAGTCCTTTGCAGGAACATTTCCATTGGTGGTGTGCTTGTCCCGCTGGAGCTAAAGTCTAAAGAACCCGATGGGGACAGAGTTGTCTATACAGGAACATATGACACAGAAGGTGTGGCCCCAACCAAGAGTGGAGAACGGCAACCCATCCAGATCACCATGCCGGTAAGGCCTGAGAAGGAATTGGGGGTGTGTGGTTTCAGGGCAAATGGGAAGTGTAGAAAATCAAACAATTAAAATCTCTTTAAAAAAAAGGTGTATTGAAGCCAATTACTTGTGGAAATTAGGTTGTTTCCTTCATGAATCTGTTAGAAGTATAATTAAAACTGCTTTGCATAAGAGACTAACCCTATGGACATCAAGCAGGTGATTCTGGAAGAGACAGTACCTACATTGCCATTTTTCCTGTTACATTCTATATCAGGACTGGTTTAGATAATTGCCCCTGAACAGTTCCTTATTCCAAGTGGCCCACAAAAGTTGATTTCAATGACATTTTGCTATTTAAATCTACTGTAAATGGAGGAGCCCCAAAAGTGAGTTCCATGGAGAATAATAAACTTCTCAATTATTTAGTCCTACCAGATATAATATGATCATCTCTGTATATTCACAGGGGATTGGTTCCAGAACCCCCTTCAAACAACAAAAACTGCAGATGCTCACATCCCTTATGTAAAAGGGTGTAGTATTTGCATATAACCTGTGTACATCCTCCAGTAGACTTTAAAACATCTTTAGATTATGATACCCAAAACAATGTAATTGCTGTGTAAATAGTTGTCATTATTCCCTAAATAATAGAGTAGAACAAGAAAAAGTTGTACAAGCACAATTTTTTTTCCTGAGTGTTTTCAATCCAGGGTTAGTTGAATCCATGGATGCAGAACCCATACATACAGAGGGCCAGCCAAGTGCATTGACACCCCAAGTGAAAACATCAAATTGGTAAAAGGATAGAGCTGAGAAATAGTTAACTATATGTGCAAACACAATAGGGGAGGGGGGAAAGAGCTTGCCAAAACACAGGGAAAGGAAACTTCACCTAAACCGCTGCTGTAAATCCTGGGCAGGCTTTTCCCTCTGCAAAAACCACCTTGAATTGTCTACCTTCTTGCCTTATAGGGGATATCACAGAGGTTCACAAATATTTGTGTGCATAAGAATCTCTTTGGGAGTTTATTTAGGCCAGTCCTATGTCCCACCTCTGGTGATTTTAATTCAGAAGAGCTGAGGTGGGGCCAAAGAAACTGAACTTTCAATATGCCTACCAGAGTATCCATCCTGATGATGAGGGTCTGTGAATGTACTTTGAAAAATACTGATCTAAGAGCTAAGTTATCCAGTCCTTTGAAACCATAAAACAATCTCAACAGTAACATAAGGAAATAATCTAGCAGCCCATCCCTTTGCATCCTATATTTGAATTATTTTTGGAAAGAATTCTATTTTCCATTAGAGATTCTTCAACAGAGGAAAAAGCACAAAAATGGAAGAAATATATAATTCCTACAAGAGATAACATTTCGGTGAGTGTTCATAAATAGAAAGTTGTTTCTACTATGTCTGAATATATTATGTACTTCATTATTTAGGTCTACTTTTTTCTATTTATGTACATCTTTGAATGTCAAATAGACATAAAAATAGATAAAAATAAAAATTTAATTTTAAGTCTATCTGGACACCATCATATGAATGTATCAAATTATCCTCAGTCACCTACTGCTAATCACTTATATTTCTCAGCATTATAAAGAAAACCACATTAAAAATCACTCCTGCAAAAATTTCCTAATGTTTTCTTGGATTAGATTCCTGGAAGGAATTTGCACACTAAGGCATTTTATAGTACTAATCTCTAGGAAAGCTAGGTAACATACATTCCAATCATCTGTATTTAATTATCCATCTCCATACGCACTAATAACAAAAAAAAACCTTTTAAATATTTTTCATCTGATAGGCATTATATTTTAATTTTGTTTCTATAGTTACTGTTAATTTAAAACATTGACATGCTCATTTACAGTTTGTATTTCCTTAGTGGATAATATGTTCATAGGTTGTACTCATTTCTACCTGTGTATGTTACTGATTTTAAGAAATTGTTATAAACTAAAATATAGTCATATCTTCTATTGCATCTTAACTGCATTTATCATTTAACTGTTCACAATATGAATTCTAAATTTTCATGTATTCCAACATATTAGCCTTTTCCTTTTCTTTTTCTTTCTTTCTTTTTCTTTTCTTTTTTTTTTTTTTATTTACAGTTAGGATGCATTCAGCTTGGAAAGTCTTCCCTAAGTCCGAGATTAATTATGCATACACATACACATGACTGCATTTGTATATTTTGTTTTTTTTTAAGAGAGAGGGACAGTGAGAGAGAGACAGAGAGAACCAATTTTATTTAGCTTTTCATGTGCCTTTTGTTGCTCTGAAGCTTCGTTGAGTACATGGTGCTGGTGCTGTGGTTTGAACTCTCATACTTGCGCATGCCAAGCAAGCACCGTAACTGCTGAGCCACAGCTGCAGCCCCTATTCAATTTTTTTTTAATAGAAGGAATGAGAGAGAAAAAGACTCAATTTTATTTATTTTTTCATCTGGTTTTAGTTTTTCTGGTACTTACCTGTATATATGGTGGTGGGTCCTCGCACATACCAGCCAAGCGTTCTACCCTTAAGCCACTGATCCAGCCTGCATTTGTATATTTTCATTTGAACTCACTTGGCCTCATTTATTAAATTTCAGATGAATTATATTTAAATATTATTTCAACTCATACTTTCCTATTGGAATATACTTATCCACAATATCCTAAAACAATTATTTCAATAATCCCGTTATTCTCTAATGATCATTTCATAGTAATTTCTTAAATGGCAAATTTAGTATATTTCCACACTTCTAATCCATTCCATTGACTGTTAGGCAATTCTTGTGTCAGTACTGTATTATTTTAAATACATTTTGTATTTATGTATTTGTAACTGAACACTTTATTGAACTTGCTTACTAAAATTTTTCAGTGCACTACCTTGAATTTTTAGATAGGTTATAATATGCATATAACTGTGTCATTTTCTATTTTTCCCCTTGCTTTTATTACATTGTCTGATGTTCCTAAAATAATGTTGACAAGTACTGGTGTCAAGGGGTTTCCTTGTCTTCAGGATTTCATTGTTAGGTACAATTTTATTTGCAAGTATTTATTGTATTAAAGCAACCTTTTTCATGTTCACTAAGAATTTTTTTTTAATTGGGAGATATGTTGAATTCTTTTTCCCATTTATGGAGACAAAATTCATCTTCTTTGATATATTAATCAATGAATTCTATAATAATACACTTTCAAATACTAAACCACTCTAATTCCTAAAATAACATTTCAGTATATTGCTCTATTCTATTTGCTAAGATTATATTTAAAAATTTTAGCATATTTATATGCTTGCTGTTATCAGAAAATATCTTCTATGAGGCACTGGAGGGAAGAGTAGTGAACAAAATGTCTGTGGCTTCACAGAAGAGGGGGGGAAACATACTTTATTCTACCAGATATTAAATTATATTGTCAAATATTATAAGTAATATATTTAAAAAAGTGAGAAAATAATGGTGTGTATGGAACATTTTCTGGGAGTAGGGGTCTTACCCTAGTTTAAGATTTGGGAGACAACTTTCTTGAGAAAGAAATAAGGATAAAAAATAGTAGGGAGAAGAGGGAACATTCTGGGAAAGAGAAGCTGCAAGAGTCAAGAGTTAGGAGACAGCATATGCTCTAAAGGAGGAGAGAAGCTCGGCATGGCTGGAGTGGGAGTAGGGAGGGACTAGCTCAAGATAAAGTTGGAGAGGCAAGTAAGGGTTAGATGTCATCAGATGTGGTAATTTGGATATGGTTTAAGCATTTCCCCAAAGGTGCATGTGCTAGAATGGTGGTTGCCATTGTGACAGCGTTGAGGTGGTGAAACCTTCAAGAGAGGAGGCCTCGCACCAGGTAGGTCATGAGGGCACTGCCTTGGAAGGGATTAACGCTAGTCATCCAGACTGAGTGAGTTCTCTCAAGAATGGATTGTTAAAAAGTGAGGCCAGCCCAAGGATTTGGCCCCTTCTACATATGGCAATTTCCCTTCTACCAAAGTTTGAGCTGATGGGGCAGTCTGAACTTAGACATTCAGCCTCCAAAACTGTGAGCTAAATAAACATCTTTCATTTCCCACCCAATACTAAGGATTGAACCCAGGAATGCTCTATTGCTGAGCTACATCCCCAACTTTTTATTCTTTATTTTGAGACAGAATCTTGCTAAGTTGCCCAAGCTGGCCTCAAACTTAGAATCCTTCTGCCTCCACTTCCTGAGTAGCTAGAGTTATAGGCATATGCCACTGCCCCCAGCCTCTTCTCTTTATATATAAAGTACCTATTATCAGATATTCTGCAGTAGCAACACAAAATAATCTAATACATAAGACCATCTTCCTCATTTGATCTATACTAATGCCTATAGGAATTCATTAGAAGTTTTTAAGTCAACTTTGAGATATGATTTGCATATGTAAAACGCACCAACTTTAAGTGTACAGTTACACAGGCTTTAACAAAAAGATACTACTGTGTGATCACCACCCCAGTACAGAGACAGAACATTTCCATCACCCTGAAAATTCCTTCATGCTCAACCATAGCCCACCCTGAGCTATCTCAATATGTTACTTTTAATTAGTCAAGATTGTGGGGCTAGAGTGGTGGCTCAGGGTTATGGTACTTGCCTGGCATGTGTGAGCATGTGGGTTTGAACCCCAGCACCACATATGCAACGAAGTGTCAAGTATTGGAGCAAGAAAGGTCACATAACTAAATAAAATTGATTCTCTCTTTTTCTCTCTCTCACTGTCCCTTTCTCTTAAAAAAACTGTTATTTGAATAGAAACATAATGTTATACCTGAATTCTTAAATGTTCTTGAGATTCATCTATATTGTTGGATTTATTAGTAGTTGATTTCTTTCATGACTGGATAATAAAAATAACATTGTAATATATTTATCTCTTTACCCATAAATGGACATCTGGATTGTTAACAGCTTTTCATATTATGAAAAAAGCTGCAATGAACTAGAGTCTTAGTGTAAACACATATTTTCATTCCTCTTAAGTAGATAGTAGCTAAGAGGAGGATTGCTAAGTCACAGGACGTGTTTAACTATTTAAGAAATGTTTAGTGTGTGTTTAATCATATCAGAAATGACCAAACTCTTGGTACCATTTCATAGTTCCACCAGTGATGTATGAGGATTCTAGTTTATTTACATACTTAAGATATGCCAATCTTTTTACTTTGGAAATTCAAAAGACTTAGAAGAGCCAACACAGTTTTGTTTCATGATCTGTATTATCCTCTGTACACTGGAACTACAGATTTGTATTCAGAGGTTGGTTGGTTATTGGCTGCTCAAGGCTCTTTGCATTTTTATATAAATTTTATAATGAACTTGTGAATTTCTCCAAAAGTTGGGATATTAAGTTTATTTTAAATCTATAGGTACTGGGCACTGTGGCATGCCTGTGGTATCAGCTACGGGGAAGCTAAGGCAGAAAGATTGCCCAAGTTCAGGAGTTTGAGGACAGTATGGACAATATAAAAAAGACCTAAGACACTGATTCAGAAAAACAATGTCAATTTGGAGAGATTTGACATCTTCATATTGCATCTTCTAATCCATAAACATAATCTCTATTTAAATCTTCTTTAATTTCATTTTAAAATTATCTCTACAGTATGTCATAATATTCCCTATATAGATTTTATATATTTTTTGTTAAATTTATAATTAGCTATTTCATATTTTTATGCTATTATAAATGGAATTATTTTCATTGCTAATATGTGGAAATAAAGTTGGTTTTTATGTTTTGATCTTAAAACTTGAGAGCTTGCTAGTTTCATTTCTTAATCCTAGCATTTGTAGAAGCCCTAGGATTTTCTACATATTCTATCATTTTATCTGTTTCTACATGTACTATCATTTATCTGTTTTCAATCTATATTCCTGTTTTTTTTTAAGAAGGAGGGGACAGTGAGAGAGAGAGAAAGAGAGAAGCTATTTGATTTTTTGTATTTTAGTTTTTAATGTGACTTTCATTCCTGGGATACCTCACTGTGTATGTGGTACTGAGGTTCAAACTTGCATACTTGTGCATGCCAGGCAAGCGCTGTAACCGCCTAGCCACTGCTCCAGCCCAATCAATCTATATTCCTTTTACTTATGGCCTGATTACTATGAGTAGGACCTTTAATATGATGCTAGAAAGAAATGATGAAAGTAATCAACCCTGTCCCTTGACCTTGAAGAGCAATAATTTAATTTTTCAATATTAAGTATGACATTGGCTGTATAATTTATTATTAATCTTTTTATGAGATTAAGGAATTTCCTTTCTATTCCTAACTTATCGATCACTTTTATCATGAGTGTTGCAAAATGGTTTCAAACTTTTTCTGTACGTTTTGAGATTAGGTATTTTCTTCTTTATTCTATTTTAATAGATTGCTTTTCTTTTTGCATATTAAATAATCTTGAATTTCCAGAATAAATAATTTTTGATCATGGCATATTTTCTGTATGAATGGCTAGACTTGATTCATTGATATTGTTGAGGATTTTTACATCTATGAGAGAATCAATTTTTTTATTTAGTTTTTCATATGGCTTTTGTTGCTGTAACACTTTGTTGTGTATGTGGTGCTGGGGTTTGAACCCACGTCCTCACGAATGCCAGGCAAGCGCCATAATCGCTAAGCCACCGTTCCAGCCCCTATATCTATGTTACTGAAAGATATTAGTCCGATTTCCTTTTCTTGTGATACATTTATCTAGTTTTGATGTCAAGGTAATGCTAACTGCATAAAATGAGTTGGAAATGTTCACTCTTGTCCAGAACAGTCTGTGTAGAACTGATATATTGTCCCTTATTTTTGATAGAATTCACCAAGGAAGGCATACATTTTACTCTCTCTCATGACTTTTAATTACAAATTCAATTTGTAAATTAATATTGAT
>PVKS010018530.1:0-39970 GCA_004027875.1 Aplodontia rufa | reverse complement strand
CCGTAATGGACAAGTGAGTGTAATTCCAACGTGAATGCTGGTGCATAGACTTTGTTCGAGTTGAACAGGTTGAAGAAGAATATATGTTGACATTTCATTTGTTCATTCATGATATAAATCACTTCTCAAATAATAGATTTCAGATATTAATTTTTTGCCACTTGCTTTGTAACAGCCACTAGCATGCCACACTTTTAAGTTTAATCTGAATTATTGACAAGATTTCGTAAGTCTAGACAATTAATGAAAATAATAAAGCCCTGTTGCATTTACCAATTTTCATGCTCTTATTCTTCTATCATGACCAATTTTACATTACCAATGTGACATGAGCAAACATGGAGTTGGAAAGTAGAACATTCTGTAGTGTTTCCATGCTAGAGATACAATCAACATAGCAACCTCAAAAAGTATTAGTAAAATACAATAATTAAGAGCTATGAGTTTTGAATATTTATTTCCTTTGTTTTTAATATGACTGGGCTAAATTGCAAATTTATGTGGTTTTCAATAATGACTCTTTAGCAACACCCTTGAAAAATTTGTGAAGATTTAAGAATTGCTAGCATAGCACTGGTTTAAAGACACATACTTTACATCAGCAACCAAATACTTCCTACCTCAGTATTCTGGGTTTTAAGAATTTGAGTGTAAAGTTTTCTTTCTGTCTGGCAACAGTCTGAGACCAACATCTTCTCCTAGACGGATTGTGAAAACCCAAAGTCCTTGAATACTAGGCTATCAACACCTGGGCCCACCCATTCACCTGGGCAGGTAGGGCATCTTCTAAAACACTGAATTTTATTTTTATCTTGAATTTTCTTCATGGGATTTTTCTTTCCCTCCAGCTTTTTGGGCATTTAAAGGAGCGTTTTAAACACTTTTCAGTGTTTTTTCATAGAGAGGTTGTGCCATGGGTTATAATATTGCTAGGAATGAAAAGCCTCTGTCTTATATTAGCACTGTAGATTTTTCTGACCTTAAGTCTGACTAGGCCTAAAGAAGATATTCTGACCTTCACAATTCAGCTTTTTGAGATTTGACAATAACCAAATTCAATTTTTTTTCATGCATGAAAACTCTGTTCTTCAGTGATTTGTGTAATTTTTAGCCTTCAAGAAATATGCTTTGATTTCAAAGAGTGGCCCAGTCTTTCCAAGATATGCAAGCAATAAGAAGCGTGTTATGAGAACATAGATTCCTATTGAGTTTCCAACTGGCTGCTTGATGTGGGAATCCTCAACCTGTCGATTTCAAAAGATGTTTAAAGGCCAGACAGTGACACATGCTTCCAAACTAAAGAATAAAAGAATCAGTCGCTTGATTACAAAGTTCACCCAAATTCATGGGAAAAAATGATTTTAAAAAGTAGGACTAACCATACATTGGGATGGAGAGAGAGAGATAGAGAGAGAGAGAGGGAGAGAGAGATTAATAGTGATGCTTTATTTATTTATGAAACTATCCCATAATTTTTTAAAAATCACAAAATGAACACAAGAGATATGGAAGGCAATTGGTGGTTATCTTAATGTCATTTTTATATTTAGCAACTTGAACACCAAAATGCTAATGTAAAAATAAAAGTTCAGGCAACTGAGTTGAATGGTACCTACTTTTTCAAAGTTCCTTTAATATGTAAAAGTCTGCACAAGAGGTAATACATTTCACAGTAAATACAGTAAAAGACATATTTGTGCATCACCATTATATAACCTCAAGACTGAGTCTTCATACAAAAGCTTTCTTTCTTTTTTTCTATTTCATACTTTTCTCTTTTTGTCACCACAATAGGGAGTTTTCCTTGCAGGACATGGTGCTGTTATTTTTGTAGACTGTGGAAACCTTGCTAACATTCTATTGAGAATTATCTGGGTCTGAAACGAATCTCTTCGGGCAGAAAATACAATCAGAGCACATAAAGCTCAGCAAGTGATAGAAAGCAGATACCCCCATGGCTGCTTCTCACTTTACAATTTCCCTTATTGTGTCTCAGTTTAAGTAGCATACTTAATTTTACCACCCTCATTATTTGGGAATTTTATTGTGTTGTGTGTTGTAACTCGTGGCATACTCTACTGATGAGAAGACTGTATTTCAAGTAAATTTAAATTAAAAAACAATAAAGTTGGTCATCAGCTACATAATTTTAACTGGTCTGGAATTAACTTTGTCTTGCAGTGGTAACAACAAACTCTTCACTCCCTGCCACAATAAAACTTTTAACTGTCAGCTATGTATTAAAAGAGCCTCCATTAAATGACTCTATCCTTCCTCTCATATTTTCTCCAATTCAAATACATATTCATGTAGAATAAATTTCATTTTATGCAGGCATGACAACCAGTTGTGTCAGGCTAGATTGATTTGATTGATTTGCTTAACAAATGTTTTCTTTTAGAAGATCCAATTATTCTTATGGGCCATCGTGGGGAATGTATGTTTATTTGATAGCTTGATTCTAAGCTGTGGATTCATTTAATCATGTTTCACTATAAATTCATGAACTGTAGGTAGTGGTGTCCAAGCAATTCTTTCTTAAATTATTAATAGATATAGCCAATGGTGGGTGTGGGTTTAAATCGTTGTCCCAGGTACAAAATATGTTTCATGGCAAAAAATAAGATTTAATGCATAATTTATTTAAGGTTTAGCAAAGTTGCAGGAGATGTTCCTTCCCAAACACAAACACTGAAAAATGCTGCTAGATAAGTAAACACTAGGCTTTAAAAGGGAGTGTGTGAGGCAATAAATGTCATCCCCAACTCAGATAAACACTAAAATTATATTTATGTGATGATGGAGATGTTTTTGTGGCATCGTGCACCTTTAAAACCCAGCCAGGATTATTGATGAATATGGCCTTTACAGTCGCTGTGGTTGGCTTGTTTTTTTGTTTGCTTTGTAGTGATCTTTGACAGATAAAATTGTTTTTCCATTAATCCCCCTTCATTCCAATTTTTTTTAAATCCCCATATGTTCTGATATTTCCAAAACACTGAGTTGAGATATAAAACTTATCTGAGGAGATGACAAGCTTACCCTCTTCCTTGTAAGCTGACATTTGTTATTGATTGGGTTCTTTTCCCCCCAACTTTGGGAACCTTCTGCATTAGTGTTTATTTGTTTTTCGCAGGTCAGATCTTCTCTCTGGCTCACATTTAGCAGGTTCATGGTAGTTTTTAATTTTTTTTTCATTTCACAAGGTATTTGCTTTCTTAATCAATGAGGGATTTCAGTAATATTCTGAAAAACTTCCTTGATGCCTATAACCTGTAATCTAGAATATGAAGCCAATTTCCCATTATGGTTCCTGTTCTGCTGTGCCGGCCACAGGCAGGATCATTTTCCCTCGGATGAGAACTTGGGTTGTTGAGTTGTTGTGTATGCATCTGGATCATGACAGTATGTGCTGAATTGTCTTGGTAGCCTAATAAGAAATAGCCAAATGAACAGAGCTTTAACATTCAAGTTGAATCTGAGCTTTCCAAGAATCCCCAAGTTTGGAGCAAAAGTGTATTTACACATGAGAAAAAGTCAACAAGGCTGAATTGAAGTGAATGGGGTCAACAAATCTAGCTCAGTCATTGGTCACATGACTCTCCAAATCGGCCTCGCAGCTTGGTGAATTTGAATTGGGCTCTGCAAAATAAGTGTCTATGAAAGTGTAGTAGGGGTGTGCCAGATGCTAGCAGAGGAGGTAGGAGTGGCTCTTCAATGTGCACTGGATTTCTTTTCAGAATGATGCATACTTTCCAGAAATGGAGATGATGGTGACAACATTGGGCATGATGCTGAATGCCATTGAGTTATGCACTGAAAAATCGTTAAAATGAAAATAGCTATGCTATTTTTATTTTACTACAGGAAAAAATATATGTGTATACACAAAATATATATATATGTACATATTTTATTTTAAAGAGAGAGGGACAATGAGAGAGAGAGAGAGAATCAGTTTTATTTAGTTTTTCATGTGGCTTTCATTGCTGCGACACTTAGCGTGTAGCATGGTGCTGGGGTTTGAACCTGTGTCCTAGTGCGTGCCGGGCAAGTGCTGAAACCTCTGAGCCACTGCTCCATCCCCTGTATGTATCTTTTTAAAGTCTAAATTGCATTAAACTTGAGAGACAACAAATGGGAAAAGCTGAGAATGGTAGCTCCCTAAATGCCAAGGATGAGCTGTGCTAGCTCGAAGTGATGTCTGACTTTCAGGGAGCAGGATACCATCACAACATTGTACTGTGATAATAAACAGGTACAAAAGCTAAAGGAGTGTGCTCTGCTTTTTAATCTCTGTGGCATCTAGAGCTATATGATACCTGCTTACCATTCTGAAAGCAACTGTGACCAGTATATGTAGATTTGTGGACCTCAAAATTACTAATGATGAAGGTGATAAATTATGATAAATTTATGCTGATCCCACTTGTCCTTCACGGTCACAATCGCTCAGTGTGATCCCTTGTCTCTTGGTGTTTCACCTAACCAAGTGATTAAGTGATGATAGCAGAGGGTCACTCTCTGTTCACTTTGATTCATCTCCAAACATCCGTATTTTCATGATTTGGGCTTTTTCACACATCCCTCTGTGACCTTCTTTTGCCCTTGACAGGGTTGGATGTGCATCCAGAAACTCTTCTGAAGCCAGGGTGATTTTTCATTATCAATGCTCTTAGTTCCTGCACATTCAATTCACACAGGAAAAGTCACAGGTTCTCGAAACTAATTTTTGCCATCCATGGTTACTGGGGAGAGTGATATGCCATCCACCTTTACCCAGACAGTGCAATGCTTAACTTTCTTTAGAATAACTCACTCATGTTGGTGGTATGAAGGAGCAAAGGGTGAGTTTGAAAAGGCCATTTTGTCTTATAATGGGCAACAGAACGTTGCACAAATTAATGTTTTCTGTTATTTTCCATCCAAGGTAAATTCAAGGTGGGGGGCCTTTTTTGCATTGTGGGAGCACTGAGGATCAAAACTAAGCTTTGCACACCTTAAGCATACACTCTACACTGAGCTGCACCCTAACTCCCTAAGGGTTAAGTGTTAACTTGTGTTGCTCAGACAAATTACTTTGGCAAAATGAGTGTGGGTTCTCTCATGCCTCCCCACTCCCTCCCCACTCCTGGCACTTTCTTATCTTGGTGATGAACTCTTCATGCCTAAGAAAAGGATATGCCACTTCCTGCTCGACGTCCAACCTACCAAGCAAGCTTCATTATTAATGTCATGTTAAGCTGTCATTCCCTTTCTCCTCTGGATCCCTCTAAGGCCATCCCTGTATCCTAACTCCCATTTCCCATCATTTATCTAATACTAGGTCAGTATCATTTTTCTTTGTTTCCCCAGTAAGTCTTTGTTGTTTGACTGACTGATTAAATGAATGAATATTCAACCTTATACATTTTATTCATCCATTTCTTTGCTGATATCCAAAAATGTCTTTGGATTCTGTGAGGGACTTGATTTTAATTTCCATCACTTAGAAGTAATGTGACCTTGGATAAATTACTTAGCTCCTTTGACCTCTTTGAGCTTCAGTTCCTTCTTCTGGTAGAATTGTAATCCTTAATTCAGAAGTTCATAGTAGAAGTGAAATGAAGGAAGTCAGGTGATTAGTTAGGTAACAAGCTCTTAAACAAATATAAGCAAAATCTTGAATTTTTCCTTATGAGACAATTATCTTTTTCTTTCCTTTTCTTAAAGAGAGAGAAAGAAGGAGAAAATCAATTTTATTTAGTTTTTTATGTGGCCTTCGTTGCTCCAACACTTTGTTGTGTATGTGGTGCTGGCGTTCAAACCTGTGTCCTTGCACATGCCAGGCAAGCATTGTAACCACCAAGCCACCGCTCCAGCTCCGCCTCCTCAAAAGAAAAATCAGTAGCCTTGAAGGTTACTGGAGAGAATTAGAAATAAGGGAAAAAATGGTGGATGGGGTTCATAGCCAATCTTTAACCTGAAATGAATAGGTTGGGTTAGAGGTTTGCTTCTGAGTCCATTGCAATAGGCTCAGAAACACAAACAAGCTAGTGGAAGGCTCAGGACTTAGAACATCCCAGAGTGTGGGTATCTTAGACTATGCAGGAAGGAAATGTTATCGTTTCTACATTCTTCTATAGGCCAACATGCTTTGTGTTCCTATTTCAAGCCTCCAGGAACACAGGCGATAGAGAGAGAGCAACAGTGTCACTGGCTGAGACACTCAGGGAGGAATTCAGAGGAGAAAGTTCAGCAATCAAGCAGACCTGGGAAATAGAGCATATGTGAATCAGATAATAAATTAAAATTAATTTAAAATGTGCTTTTATGCCCAGTTCCAACATGCTAAAACCAACCAAAACTATCAAAAATGAATCTTTAAGGAATATATTATGTGGGGAAGAACCGGATGAAAGTTATTACTAAAGAGATCTAAATTAAAGCCCCACCTTCCACTTAAGAACCTGGAATTGGGGAAAGTGTACAGAAGCCACCGGGTTTGTTTCCTTCCATGCAAAACGAGATCAGCAACACGCCGCATGCTGGCCAAGAAGGCATCTGTGCCATGCTACTGGCAACATCCTTCTTGCATCACTTGTCTTTGGTTGTCGACCCCCAGCACGAGGTCACCCCCACACATTTTTTAATACTTGTGTATAAAATTGTCCTTGAAACTGTTCGTTAAAAACAGCTCCATCATTCCGGCTGTCTATAGAAAGCTCCAGAGCTGCACTCTTTCCTAACTGCTTCCTGCATCCTTCTCACCCGCTCTGTGTGGATGTTCGCATCCACTGTTCCCATTCATTTTCTTGCCCAGACTCTGTGCCGTGCCTTCTGTGGGCATTGATTTTCGGGATTCTGCTTCCTCGTCTCACCTTTTTTTTCTTCCCCTCTCCATAACACCCATCCACCCTGCCTTTATTCTGCTTCTTGTCCTGAATGCTCTCACTTTAAGGTCTTATTTAAACTCTTTCCTTCAATGTTCTTTTCTCTCTCCCCTTTGACCCTTCACGTTCTCTGTTTCTTTTGGATTTTCTTCATGATTGTGGTGGTTTTTTGGTATCTTGTCTTCTTTCTGGAATGGAGCCGCCTCTCCTTAAACAAACCCTATTTCTTCTTTCTCAGAACATTTCTGTGTTGATTCTTCTACATCTTATCTTTCAAAATAAGTTCTCTTATTTCTCAGGTGGCTTTTCTTGCAACATTCTAAATCTGACACCAGTTCATTTTCTACGGTTTTTCTCTTGAAAGCCATGCAACATCCTAAATCCCTCTTGATACATATTTTTCAGTCTGTCCCTTCAGACTGGCTTTGTTTTTTTCTAATCCTTTTCGTAGGATCTGCTTCTGGGAAGTTGCACTGATATATCAATCCATAAAGTCATAAAATTGTACAGGTAGAAGGGACCATAAACATCACCTTGACCAAACCAGATGGATTACCAGGAAGGAAGGGGACAAAAGCATCTTCTCAGGGCCAGCTCCAGAGCCTTACCTCCTCCCACCTTCTGAAACCTCAGGTAGAGCCGCATTCACAGTTGTCCTTCCACCTGTGTAATGCTCAGATTTTTTTTCTTTTGAAAATGAGCTGGTACAGCACACATGGTTACATTTAATATGATAAAATATACACAGCATAAAATTCACCATTTTAAAGTGTACAATTCAGTGGCACTTGGGACATTTTGGGACAACTGTCGCTACTGTGTAGTTTTAGAACATTTGTATCATTCTGAAAGGAAACTTGTGAAGCAGTCACACCCTAGTCCTCCCTGGTCCCTAGCTCCTGAAAACCCCCACTCTGCTTTCTGTCTCTAAGGATCTACCCATTCTGAATATTTCATATTTCATATAAATGAAGTCATATGATATATGGCCTTTTTTTGCTGGCTTCTTTCAGCAAATATAGTTTTATAACTTGAACATGGCTACATAACCTGATATATACACACATATTTATAACATATATATTATCTATGTATATATACATGTATATGTATATAACCATATATATAAAACTTATGTATGTATATGTATTCATATATTCAGAGGCTAAAGCAGAAGGATCACAACTTCAAGGCCAGCCTGGACAACTTAGTATCACCCTATTTCAAAATGAAAAATGAAAAGGTTACAATCTAGATGTATATATTAAACAAACTTTCCCCACAATTGCATTATAATCAACACAGATCTCCAACTTCAAAGACAAAAGCTTTCAATATTCATTACTATGGAAATCAGTAGGCATCACATACTCATTAGCAAATCACAAAGTTTACCTTTCTCCACCAATGCTGTGCCTGAAGGCTGGACCCATATGAAACACTGTCACCCAGTCACTGATGACAGCAAAAAGGCCTGCTGGAAGGTTTAGAATTAGGACTCTTCTGACCTTAACACAAAACTTCACTTGTAGTCAACACTGCCCTGGAGAAGATGGGCACTGGACCTGTGAACATCTCCTATCCCAGTAAGGGGGCTGTTGCAGTGGCATTGGGACGGTAGGGAAGAAGGCCTCCAGTCACACAGTCTTCAGATTCATTGTACTGAGGATCAGTGTCCTCAAACCGTGCCGCTTCTGGCAGGGCCACTACTGTTCTCTTGTGAGGCACCCTCTTCAAATGCACCTTATCTTAAAAAGATTTAGCAGATGTCTCTTAAACACCGCTTTGATATTTTTGCTTTCTGTGTTTTCCCACCATTATCCTGATGGAGAAGTCAACGTGAATGAATGGATTGTCTCTTCCCTGTATTTTCTTATCCTCATGCCAGCCTTTCCCATCTCCAGCTACCCTGGTGAATCTGGCCCACCTTTTGTCTGCCTCACATCTCCAGCTAAGAACAGCTGACGGTGATGCCCATCCTGTCTTGCCCTGGGTGGCTGGCAGAGATGGAAACCGTCTTGATTAAGCAGTGTGCCACCCCCCCATTTCTGAGCTCTTCTGGCCTGTTTGCATGGTCCAGCCCCTTGGACAGCTGCACTACCTCATTCTTTCTCTCCCTTTTGCTCTCTCAGGGTGGTTGTGGTGGCTTCTTTGAAACATGCAATAACGATCATCAGACCTGTGAAAATTCTGCAAGCAAGGTGGGGTTATTCAATTACCATCTCATCCCAGCGGATCCCCCGGAGAAACACTGGGGCTGAGAACCTTGCTCTTCTGCATCTGTCTGCGGAGCCTTTTCTTCCTCATTGCTGACAAAATAGTGATGTTAGTCGTGTCAGAGTTAAAAATGTCAACTTCAGACTATTTTACCCTGGAAATCCATATTAAATAGAAACCATGAGTACTTATGTCTGCAGGGCAAAAGGCAGGAAGGATTGTCCCTGAAATAGAGTGGTTGAATATTTGAGGATTAGTATGTGAATGCACATCCTGCTGTTTCCACTTCTGCTCCAATCCTATATTGGGAAGACACCATCAATTAATCAAGCCTCAAGTATTTATTCAGCACATACTCTGCACTAAAGGGAATGAAAGCCAAAAAAAGCCACATTTAAAAAGTGATGTAAAGGGCAAAGTATGTCTGCGTCCAACCAGGCGTATTTGTTTTTAACAGATGGTTAGGCACTGTCTTCTATTCATCTGCGTTTCGATGGCTTCCTTTCCAAATCCTTGTTCTACAGACACAGCCTCCTCTGGAAATTTTCCTCGCTTGCAAATGGTCGGAGAAAATTCCTCCCTGCACTGTTCTCTTCAAGGTGACTTATCTAGAGTCTAACAAGAAACACCTGTGGACAGGGGTTTACTTTAAACCATGTTTCAAATTATTTTCTTTTCTTTTGAAAAATGTCTGTTGATATGGTATCTCAAAGCTGGCTTGTGATTGAAAGCCAGTTTTAGGAAACCGGTAAAGGTCAAGTTATCTGGTCCTCTGGGTATAAAAGCAGCAGATGAGAATTGTGTGGCTTCAGTGTTGTCATGGAAAATAGCCATCAGGTTAGTTCATTATGTGATTTGTTTAATAAATAAGTTAGTATTATTCATTTACAAGTTATCTACCATCACTACAAGGTAATAGAAAGTAGAATATTTGTGTGGCTTCAGTGTTGTCATGGAAAATAGCCATCAAGTTAGTTCATTGTGTGATTTGTTTAATAAATAAGTTAGTATTATTCATTTACAAGTTATTTACCATCACTACAAGGTAATAGAAAGTAGAATATTTGTGTGGCTTCAGTGTTGTCATGGAAAATAGCCATCGGGCTAGTTGATTGTATGATTTCTTTAATAAATAAATTAGTATTATTCATTTACAAATTATCTATCCTCACTACATGGTAATAGAAAGTAGGATATTGAGTAAGCTATTGAGCTAGCTTAATGTATGATCTAATACATAGAAATCAATTCTTTTACCTTTAGATCCCTTCAAGAAATGAAGTCACCTCTGGACTCTTTTAGCCTTTGCTGATCCACCTTAGTTAAGGTGGTGGCCTGGCAGAACCCTGAGGGACTTTATCTCAGGGGTCAACCACTTTGGCCAACACTGCCAGAGGTCATCTTATGAGCCTGACATTGTTCTACATATTTATTCCTCAGCATAATCCTGTGATCCAGATCATGGTCTTCTTCCTATTATACAAATGAGAAAACTGCTGTGTGTGTATGATATGTAACCATGAATCCCACTATTATGTATAATTATACTGCATCAGTAAAAAATAAATAAAAAAGAAAGGAAAAGTGAAGATTAAAAAGTGACAGTAAACTGCCCAAGTTCACGCAGCTAATTAGTGTCAGGGTTGGATTTTAGACCCAGATAATGCAACTACCTCACTTCCTCTAAAAAGGCTTTGAGCTATGGATTTTGTCTTTACCTTGCCTCTCTTTTCCAGCCCCAACAGAGAAATGGGGCAGGAAATGTCCCACATGCTGAAATGGGTTCCTCTCTAGGCCCCAGGTCCTGTTAGGAGGGAGTAGAGGGCAGGAAAGTCAGTCTTCAACCTGAGCACTGTCTCCTCTGTGCTGGCTTTTTCTCCTCTTAAGGGTTTCTGTGGCCCTGTGACTAGAGAAGAATGATATCAACATGGTACTTACCTGTACTCAAAATTCCAGATCTGAGCAATTCCCCGCTGGAATGGCTTCGCTCACTGATCTGTTTCATGTTCCAGAATCCTACCCATAACACATTACAGGTGTGTATCTGAGTGGGCAACAGTGTGTCTTCTGACTCTAGGTCACTTCTCTGTCTCCCTAACTGCACCACAGTCAGAGTCCTCCTATAACTTAGGACTTAGTCTTCTGCTAAGATGCTCCTAGGTTAGAAGTAGCATCGTGCAGGAGGGAGTAATGGGAATGTGGGAGTAAGGGGCAGGGGAGGATGCTACAAAATTAGGAGCCACAGTGCTAAGGTCCATCAGGCTCTTTGGAGTCTGCCACTCCTGGGAAGCCACGTCTAATTGTCAGGGAACATTGGAACACCTCACAGAATAGAACCCAAGTGTTTTTCCATCTCATTTGATTTCCTTCCATGGTCTTGCACTCCAGTCCCTCCAATGCTAAAACTGCTGCTGAATTAATGAGGGTTATTTGACATCATGCAGAAGAAAAAACAGTTCCAGAATTTTTTTTATGTGAGAAAGAGAGAGGAGAAAAAAAGAGAGAATCAATTTTATTTAGTTTTTCATGTCGCTGTTGTTGCTCTGACACTTTGTTGTGTATGTGGTGCTGGGATTCAAACCCACATCTTTGAGCATGCCAGGCAAGTACCATAACCTCTGAGCCATTGCTCCAGCCCGCGTGCTGGAATTTTTATCTTTCCAATTGCTTGATTGTTTTGGCCTCTTGTTGGTTGTCACTAGATACCATTTCAAACACATTACTCAAACCAAAATTTTAGGAGGAAATCTTAAGATCTAAAATGAGAAACCATAAATAATTTCCTTGGTCTACACTGGTCCAACAATAAAACAAAACTACAATAAAATTCTTCACATAGATGACTAATCTCTACATTTAAATCACCAAAGCCTTAGCGTTGAGCCAGATGTTTAGACAGCAGGTAGTGAGGAAGTGAAAAAAATATGGTTTTACATTACAAACTAGATTTCCATCACTCTCTTTATATTCAATATTCATCAATGGAGTCTTCCAAAACAAAAGAAAAGATTCATTAGTCATTTGATTCTGTTGTTGACATGTCAGAGAAACGTGGGATAGCTTTTGGAACACATAGGCCATCAAGGTCTTTGTAGTGATACAGAGAAGCATGTGACATGCTTCAATTTTGCCAACAGGTATCCCTGTTGTTTGCCATAGGCAAAGATTGACAAGATAAACTTCTGCTAAAAATTCACAAGAGACAAGGGCTTTAGCTTGATTGGAATGCAGCTAAACATCCTATATTTTTGGCACTATTTTAAGGTTAAATCTTACCTCTTTTTAAACAACAAATCTAGGTAGCAGAGGTTTTAGGCAATTGTCAACATATTTATTTGTTCAGTTAGAAATGTCTACTAAAATTCTTGAGCCTTACTATTGTGCTTTACTTAAGTGGGGAATCTCTCATTAACCCCGCCTGGCTTGATCTTAACATAAATAGCCTTCATAGTTAACTGTTGTTCATTGAGACTCCTTTATCCATTAGGCTATCCACCCAACACATTACGTAAATTATTCCCAGTTCTCACAGGAGCCCATTCAGGTCGATATTATTATTTCCATTTAACAAATGAAGAAACAAATTCAGAGAAGCTCTGACCACGTGGCTGGTGAGTATATGAACCATTTTGCTTTCCTGGTAAAATGCAGTCCATTACGATAAGACCCCAAAACCATGGCTATAAATTTCCTTTCTCCTAAAATAATAGCAGGGCTGAGAATCACGCTTCAGTGAAGTTCCTGTGTGACCTGTGTAATCTTGAATAAGTAATAGCATTTTTTAACCTCTAAGCATCTGGTAAGCTTTTCTTGTCCAAACTTAATCTTGATAAGAATGATCCAGAAAAAGGATATAGAAAGGGGAATATCATGTACCTTACCTCAGGTTGTATAATTCACGGTGATTAACAAGAAGGAATTTCCCCAATCCAACCAGGTCTCTCTCTTTCTCATCCTATATACCCCGTGCCTAAACCAAAGCTTCTTATTTCCTAAGGCATCCATAGATTCTGGGTGAAAGACTGAGTACATGAATGAATAGGTATAAGAAGGAATAAACACAGAAACGACACTACCTATGTGCACATTTGCTGTCCTTAAAGCTCTATTATGAGGTGACATGGAGTAACATGTCCTTTGAAATTTGAATCCATTTGCAAAAACTTAGCATAACAAGTTAGTCTATTACACAGATGCTGTTTCTGTCACCCCAAGAAGTACTATGATGTGGTTTCAATGTATATAATTAAATATGATCTCTTCTTTGCTCTTTGGACAGGAAATGGCTAGAAGATTTGAAAGTGTGAGTATACACAGTGGTGCTTGGTAAACCTTTGTTGGATTAAATGGAATCTTTCACAGCTATAGCAATCAGGGCTTGTGATCAGACTCCCAGATATCATGGGACAGTTGCTCCGATTGGTTTTATCTCATCAGTAATTAAAATTTCTCGAAGTCAAATCCATCAAGGAAAATTCACAATACATTTTATATGTGGAATTTAATGACATCACGTACACTCTCTCCATCATATTAAGTAAAACTCCTAAATTTTGCATCAATATTTTGTTTCTTAGATTCATTTTTTTCTGCTTTGTTATTACTTTTTTAAAAACTAATCAATTTTATTTATTTTTTTTTCATTAGGCCTTTGTTTCTCTGACACTTGATTGTGAATGTGGTACTGGGGTTCAGACCTGGATCCACATGCATGCCAGGCAAGTGTTCCAGCCGCTGAGCCACCACTCCAGCCCCTGTTATTTTCAAATTGAATGATTTGTTATTTCTATATAGATTCATCCCCAAATCTCTGTATTTTCTGAGATCACTGTTAGCATTATTAAGAATAAATCACGAACCATGGGGAAAAAATGCTTTTACAAAAGGATTTTTTATTGGTCTTGATGACCTGATCTAGCTACTGAACCCTATCTGCAAAGAAATGCTTTTTCTTATTTGTGATTGTGGAATAAATTAAACGTTTCTAAAACTTTAGTTTCTGATGGGAAAATTTAGTAAACACCAGGTGGGGAGGGCACAGGTGGCACAAATATCTTCTACATTTTTCAAATGTCAGCTGTTCCCAAGAGAGGACGCTTAAACAAACATCATCCACTGTCTCAGCAGATGTTATCAATGCATCCTTCTTTAATTGCAGTTTTCCAATATCTGTGCTGCTAATAACAGTTCAGAGGACTGTTTTTGAAGTGCTGTGATTTTAGTCAATGGTCATTTAAAAAATTGCCATGCTAAATGATATATGTTTGTCTTTGGATCATCTCCCTTAACAGATGGTTTCTTTGGAATTGTTGTGACACTTCATTGTTGCTTGTGGCTGATGACTCATTGTAGGAAAATCCCTGTGTACACAATGCGTGAAAATAAGATTGTTTGGTGTTCTTTGCTGTAGCTAATTTTCAAACAGGATTTCAACAGATGTGACAGTTTTACCAAGATGTTGTCAAAATAGGAGCAACCCACTGATAAATCAAATCTGGCTCATGTTCAGCCCTTTGACACCATTCTGGTTTGTTTCCAGTATCAGGAGACTTTGTATCAATGTCATCCCTGATAACTTGATCATTGCAGATGGCACATTGTCAATGTTTTCCCCCTTCCTGATGGCTCAGTTTTCAGTCGATGCCATACTTCCTGGTTTTTATTCTCTCCCTGCTCCCACCCACATATTGCTAAAGGGACAATGTTTGTAACTGATCCGTTAGTTGTTTGGAAATAAAATGAAATCATCTACCAGAGAGAAGTTTTAGAGGTCATGGAGAAAGATGATCCATTCTGAAGGTACTTACAGTGTCCTGAAGAATTTCAAGCTCAACTGTGAATGTTAGACTGATAACCTTGCATACTTAAAAAGGTAACTCCCATAACTACTCGGTCATCACAGCCTTGGCCAATGTGGGTAGGCTCGTTCTAAGAAAATGAGGTCAGTGCATGGTGTTATTATGCATTATTTTGAGTGTCACAAAAAGGCCATTAAAGTAGCCCATTATCATCAATGGCAACTGGACAAGCAATAATGTTAAAATACTGTATTCTCATTACAGTGCGCTGACACAACAGAATGCTCAGAATCACTCAGGGTAGCCCCGCACAAAAGCTGGTTATGATGTATCATCCCCTCCAAGGGCTAATCAGAAACAGATAAAAGAGGGGAGGTGAGATAAACAGATAAAAGAGGGGTTGTGCACAGTAAATCCTATTTTCAAAGAATAATGGGATGGAGGAGTAATGTTGTTTTTTGCAAAGAAGCTGGTGGTATGTATGGTTAAAAAGTCAGAACTGTGTTCTCTCTGAATAGCATATTTTGTTCCTGATCAACCTTCCAGAAATACCCAGAGGGCAAAAGTGTGACTGAAAGCAATAGGATGAAAATTCTCTTGTTTCTCCTACTTCCGAAGTGACTGGTGGTGTGTTCCCAGTGCATTATTTACCTATTAGAAAAGGAAAATAGCCTAAAGTTTCCCACTCCCATTTAGGCTTGGTAATTCTCACTTGGTTCCTCAGCCTTCTACACAGGGATAAAATAGGTTATGGTATTTGATACACTCCAGAAAATACCTTACACGCACAATCGTTATCAAGAGAAGAAATCTCTAATACTGTTTCTGTCATATGAAGGCAAAGAGGTTGAAAGAGAATAAGAGAAAGAGTTCATTGAAAAAGATAACTCATTTTCATGTCATACTTAATAATTATCTATCACCTTATTATTTAGAAAATACCTAAGAATTTAGTATGAAATCATTAAGTATTTGGGACACAGTCTTGTGTATTTTGTTGTTGCTGTTTTTGTTTGTTTGTTTTGAGCAGGGGAGCTTTGGCAGCTTGAAAAGGACTACAAGTGTGTTGCAGTTCCTTCAGTCAAGAGTAGGGGTCTGTTTTCCTTCCTCTTCTACTTGGGTTGATATTGGCCCTTGCTTTGACCAGTAAGGTGTAGTAGAGGTGATTCTGGGGACATCTTATTTGAGGAATCAAGAGGGCTTGTAAATTCTCCCTCTCTCTCCTTTATGGAACACCAGAACCAGCAGGTAAACTGAACCAGCCTGCTGGAGAGGCCAGTGGAACACTGCCAAGATGTCCTGTCTGCCAGTTACGCATGCAAAGTCTTGTTAGACCATCATGTGACCAGGTGACTACAGCCTCATAGGTGACCTCAGCAGGGACCAGCAGAAAAACGGAATAGCTCAGCCCAGCCAAAATCTCTGATTCCCATAATTCTGACCAAATAAAGGTTATTGTGTGAAGCCATTAAGTTTTGTGACATATGTTATACAGAAAATGATGAATGACTTTGGAAAGGTAGAGTAAAAGCCAGGTGTGGCTTGGCCAGCCCTCTCCCACAACCCAGCACCCCCATCTGCTCCAACCACAAACTGGTTGTAAAAGAAGAAGCCATCATGATGGGATGCCTTTATATCTCCTGGGAAAAATTATTGCACTGACGTCATTGATTGTGTTTAAATCACAAGCTGAGGGACAAGCTCCTGGGGCACCTTCTGTTGGATGGTCCACCTTAATACCAGATGACTGATTCCTGTCGTGCTTGTTGACTTTACTGCTGCTGGTTAATCTGCATAATGGATAACTAAACTTGATGACATAATAGGAAGTAAGATGGTAACCATGGTGCAGCCACACAACAGAAGACAGATCCTTGCAGAATCGGGTGGGTTTTTATCCCTCGTGCTTGCTTAAAACAATTCAAAAGAGTGAGCAAAATTATGTGTGAGCCAAGGTACTTTTTCTCTCACCCGGGGGATGTTTTTACTTTGCATGGGCTTCCAGACCTCAGCCTTGAAGCACCTCTGTTGGGGAGCTCACTCACTTTCTCTGCTCTTCTCTGATCCCTTGCTGTTCTGCAAGTAAACAAAATCACAAGCATCCTTAGCTAAGCCAAAGTCACCATCTTAAACTAGTCTTTGTGACCTCACCTAGCCCAGCTTTTAAATTCCTTGACAGCCAAAGACAATTTCCTATCCATTTGTTTTGTCTTGCTCCTCTTGCCAGCCTCCTGAGTTTGGGATCTGTAAGACATCTATCCGGTGTTCATTTTGCACTGTGCCTGCCACTGTGGGCCTGAGAATATTTTTCTCTAGTGAACCCAAGTGGGATAAGATAATGTTTAAGGAAATGTTTAAGGAAAATCCTGGAGAAATCACTTCATGCATTAGGTCATTGTTTTAGAAGACTAATTAATTAGATAAGATGTATTCTAAACTCACTTCCTCTCTTTACCAACCAGAATTCACTCTAAGCTCCTAGAACACAGGTCTAAGATCTAAAACCCTCTAACACCACACATATTGTAACCCTTTAATGATTGTTAGCAAACTGTGTAAACAGATAATCTGTAAATATAATCTAGGAAACACCCAGAGCATTGACATAAAAAAATAAATGCTATTTTCTTAGTTCTGTCTAGAAATGCTTATGAACACGTGAGTGAGAGTACTAGGAGTACTCATTCTAAGATGAAATTTGTAACAAAACTTTTTGTTTGAATTCCTTTGAACTCAGATCTTTAGAAAGAATTTAAGTGAAATGCCCACTGTAAGAGGAAAAGAAAAAATGTCCTCAGAGGATACAGCATAGAGCCGGGCTTCAGGAGCAGAGGGCATTCATGAAAAAAAAAAAAACAAAACAAAACTGCAGAGAAAATAATGATTTAATATAGTAAAAACTTTATTTTAAAGGAAAATACGAAATATGAAAGATTTTTAAACTTCCATATCCTAACTGGAGGCATTTCCATAATCCTTAAATTCTATGTCCCAGGAACTAGCTAACTTAATTAGCTTGAGAAACATTTATAATGTTCATGAATCAATTTATTATGTATGCTAGCTTTTTCTTTAGCAGAATGCCTTGTCTTAATGTAAGATCATCCTCTTGAGAGTACTGCTTAATTTGTAGCAAGTTATTTCCTAAAAATATACACGATTGGTTACAAACCACCTGAAATCAAAGACTTAGAGAAAATTCACATTTAATCCAATTAAAATAGCCACACATGTTCATATCCTTCTTAAACAAAATTTCAAATTGAAAACCTTTACAGGTTTTCTTAGACTGGCTGTGAAATACATAAAAGTGATCTTATCATATCCTGTTCTAATGAATATGGATTATGGAAATGTGTACAGATCTTGTTCCTATTTAATTTACATATACATATATATGTTCCTATAATACATGTATTATATACATGTATGTATTTGTGGAGATGAAAGAGTTGAGTTTGGTGCATATTCAGTGCTATGAATTAATACACAACTATTTGAAAGGGTTTGGTAACTAGAAGACTTAAGAAATTTTGATGTTTGACATTGATATTTGTTTTAATTTCCCATACTCTCTATATTTCTGGAACCTTCCAGGATCAAGATATTTCCTAAAAACAGTGTTTTCTCACTAGGCAAGTTCTGTGTTTTCAACACTTAACATGATGAAGATCCTCAGAAGCATGAAAGTTAATCCGGCCCTAACCAAAGAGATCATGAAAGCATAGCACACATTGTGATCATCTGCCCAATTATGTTCTGCTTCTCCCCAGCTTTATGGCAGCCAGGTGGTTTGGGTTGGGTTAATATCAACTTTAGTGCTGATTGTATTAGTTCTATCCACAAAGCCTATTTCCCCCAGTGGTCGTTCATACACAGACACATTTCAATTCACACCATGGAGATATGGTCTGATGGCTTTTTTTTTTCCAAAATGTTTGCTTTTTTTTAAGAGAAGGACAGTGAGAAGGTAGACAGTGAGAGAGAGAGAGAGAGAATCAATTTTATTTAGTTTTTCACGTGGCTTTCATTGCTCCAACACTTTGTTGTGTAGATGGTGCTGGGGTTTGAACCCGTGTACTCACACAGGCAGGCAAGTGCTGATGGGGGTGTTTTGGATGATGATTCTCCTATACCCTGCAACGAGAGCTACTAAAGGAGCCCCTCACTTTCCCTGTATGTAGAGAAGGAAACTCAGGACATCATACACTAACCGTAGGATGAAGTGTGCCATGCCGAGGTGATGGGAGCTAAGCAGAGAAATGAAATGCTCCTGGTTCCTTGGTCAGGTCCCTGACCTGCAGACACAGCAACCATGAAGCGGTCCTCACCGCTGCACTTTGTTATTTCTCTCTCACACTTTTTCTTTGAACTATCTTTGCCTTCTTTGAACTATTTCTTTGACTTCCTATTATTTTTCCTCAGTTTTGCAATTGAAGGTCTTCTAGCTGATACAACAAAGTAATTAAGACTTTTAAGCAATCGACAAAGGATGTTAACATATAGGATCTCATCTGATCCTTACCAGGCAGAATTATGTCCATTGTACAGATGAGGTTAAGAGCCTTAAAACTCTATAAGGTCTGTATGGTGAATTGACCCACACCTTGAAAGATACATTGAAAGAAAAACAGAATTAGACATCTTAAGAGATTTATTTATAGTCACTCTTTTCTTCTTAATTCTTCAACAGTGTGTACCTAAACTAGACCTCTAGGAGTAGGACCAGAGCAGTGATCCTTATAGCAGGGCTATTTGGGGGTCTATATCCACCCAACTGAACTTGCATGAAGAATCTGCTCTGTTTGAGGAATGAATCTGCATGGTTACAACAGACCTGAGTAACAGAAATTGAAAAGCAGCATGTTATTCCATTCAACAATTGTAAAAGAAGGCCATAGAGAGGGAGCAGGACGGAGAGTTCTTTAGCTGAACAAAGTGCTAATCATCTTTCTTGGAGAGGCCAACCTCCTCGGTTATACAATTATGTTATTACTGTTTGCATTTTCCCTAGGGTCGCCCCTCTCTCTTGGCAGAATGTTCTTGGCTCCTTAAGGAGACCCCGCCAAGGCTGCTGCTGCTGCTTCTGAAGGTCTAAGATTAAATGAGTAACGAGACCCCCAGTGGTATGATACGGTGTTAGATCACTGTGCCTCTGGTCACTCATGCTTCCCACCTCATTAATTAGGTGCTAATTGTAAAAACTACTCAAAAGTACTGTTTTCCTTGCTCTATGCCCTAACAACCCAATCTTAGTAGGAAACTCCCATCCACAACAGTGCCTCTGAGAAAACAGGCTTCATATTTGTAATGTTGAAGTTGCAGATTTTAGCCTCAAAGGAAAGATGTGTAGAAGCTTAAGTCTTCCTAGCAGAGTTAATATCTTCATTATTGATGCAGCCTGCTCTAAAAAGGACAAAATACAATGTGGCAAAACGATCCTTCCTACAAGGACTTGCATTTTGATACTTACCTATTAATCAGTTATCCAGCATGAGAGTCATGTAATTTAAAAGAAAAAAAAGTGATGCTACTCAAGAGCAAATTAGATTTCTCCTAAGACAACTCCTCTTAAAACACTTTGCAATTACAATAATAAATTATTCTTCACTGAGAATCAGTTTCATGAGGACATTCAAGTTTTATAAATCAACCAAATTTCTGCCTGATTTAGTTCAAAACAAATTATTTCATTTCTTTAAAGCCAAGGCACTAACTCTTTTAGTTTACATGACTCAGACATGGCTGAACATGTTTACAAAAAATATTTTTTTAAAGATTCATCATTGGGAAGCTTCTTTTAAGCCCATAAACATATGAGAAAATGCTCTACATCACTAGTAATAAGAAAAATGCAAATCAAAACTTCGCTGAGATTTCATCTCACTCTAGTCAGAGTGGCAAAAATGAAGAATACAAACAACGACAGGTGCTGGAGGGGCTGTGGGAAAAGAGGAACACTGTTACACTGCTGGTGGGACTGCAAACTGATACAGCCACTCTGGAAAGCAGTGTGAAGACTCCTCAAAAAATTAGGGCTGGAACTGCCTTTTGACCCAGCTATCCCACTCCTGAGTATCTTCCCAAAAGAGCTAGAATCGGCTTACTATAGAGATACAGCTACATCAGTGTTTATAGCAGCTCAATTTACTATAGCTAAATTATGGAACCAACCCAGATGTCCCTCACTTGATGAGTGGATCCAAAAACTTTGGTACATATATACAATGGAATACTACTCGGCCATTAGAGCAAACGATATTATGGCATTTGCAGCCAAGTGGATGGAGATGGAAAAAAATTTTGCTAAGAGAAGTATCCCAAACACAGAGACTTAAGGGCAGAAAGTTTTCTCTCATTGGTGGATGCTAGAATATAAGCAGGATTAGTACGTTAGATGGCTAACCTATCAATTACCTCAGTATGCATGAATTCTTACATGATCATGGGGAACTGTGCTTAGGTTCCTGGGGAACATAGAGAGAGGTTTACGGAGGGGGGAAGGGAATATGAAGGACATCAAAGTGATCAGAGGGAGGTAGTGGGGGGAATCTAACCTGAGGGGAACCTCGGACTTCCACAAAAAGTCCAATTAACTTGGATATTAAGAAAAATGAAACATGGAACCATGAGGAACCCAAAGGGGGGAAACCATGGTCTGACACCAATATTCGATTGTTCTGTCATTACACTTTTGCTCTTAATTGTATGATGATGAACCCCTCCTGTTGTAAGGCCATGTTTATTGAATAAAAATTTTTTTAAAGGGCCTATAGAAATGGCTAGTGGGGCAAAATGGACTGGCTGGGGGCTGAAGCTGGAACTGGGGGCTGGCTAAAAGTTTTTACCACCCCCCAAGTAAACATGACTCCTATCCAAAAAAAAAAAAAAGATTCATCATTGGGGGCTGCAGCAGTGGCTCAGTGGTTGCAGCGCTTGCCTTGCATGTGCAAGGACACTGGTTCTAATCCCAGCACCACATACACAAAGAAGTGTAGAGCAACAAAAGCCACATGAAAAACTAAATAAAATTGATTCTCTCTACCTCTCTCTCTTAAAAAAAAAAAGATTTATCATTGAATATGTAATTAATTAAAAAAAACAACTGGAAAACCTACGTTCTCCATATTATTCTCTGTATAGGAGCTCTGAAAACAAAACTAAAATATATGGGGCATAGATTTTGGAAGTTTCTTTACCTATCTAAAATATATTATTTTCCCTGGAAAAACCACAGCCCAAACTCAGGCAACAAATTACAAATAACATTTTGAAGCACAACTTGTTAGAAATATGGGAGTTCCTAGTAAGCTATTGTCACACTGTGTTCACACTGATGAATATCATCAAAAGAATTCATATCTTACAGTTTGAATTTTGCAGTTGGAACTAAAACAGGATCTCCCACCCTAAAAGATGAAAATCCACTGAAAGTACTATAGATAATTGTAGATCAATGGGAATGTTGTAGTTTGAATACTAAGTGTCCCCAAAAAGCTCAAGTATGAGACAATACAAGAACCCTCAGAGGCGAGATGATCGGATTTTGAGCATGGTGATATAATCGATGGCTTAATTCACTGCTGTGGATTAACTGGCTGGTGACTGTGGGCCTGGAGGCTATCTCTAGAGGAGGTGGGTCAGTGGGGGCTTGCCGTTGGGGTTTGTATTTTGTCCCTGGTACGTGGAGCGCTCCCTCTCTGCTTCCTTATCATGTCCTGAGCTGCTTTCCTCCTCCACACCCTTCCACCATGATGTTCTGCCTCCTGTTGAACCCAGAGCAATGGGGTCAGCCATCTGTGGCCTGAGACTCTGAAACTGTGACACAAATAAACTTCTCCTCCCCTAATTGTTCTTTTCAATTCTTTTTGTCACGGAGACATAAAAGTGGACTAAATCAGGGCCCCCATAGGAAAGTGTAATTTAAGATGGATAGCGACTGCCAATCAAAAATAAAGAAGCACAGCCAACATGCCTTCTATGTTTCCCCTAGGCAAACTTGGACCTTTTGACAGGCTTGCCAAAGAGAGAGCAGAGCCTGAAGAAACCACTGGCCTGCAGGACCACTCCCTCCCCACAATCCAAGGAATGATTAGCAGCACCAATTACTACGCCCCAGAGTTCTTAGCTTTATAGCTAGCCTGACTTGAGAGGTAGATCCTGAAATCTAGCATCAGGTCAGCTGCAGCTCTGGGACCGGGAGGCACATGAAGGATGGATCCATCCTTTAGGCAGAGCAGGCTCGAGAAAATCAGGTGAGGCATTTGGAGCCCAAGCCTGGACCACAAACCTGTTGTCTTGGACTATAAATAAACCACAGAGGCTCTGTCCAGTCATACAGATTAAGTGACGCCTGACCAAAGAACAGCAAACTCCCCCAATCACCCTTCACTCTGGATCAGCAAGATTTATTCACCACTCGCTATCTGATGGCTGAGCAGCTTGCTAGAACTGGTTTATTGGCTAAAGGCAGAACTGGTAGATCAAGGTCTTCGATGACTGCCATGGAGTTATCCAAAGAAAAAGAACAGGGATTCCTGGCTCCTACATAGATGGATTTTTTAATTGGGATTATTTAGTTTCTTCGCGGAGACTGTGAAAATCCCTAGGGATCTTTATAAATGGAATGAACACTCATTAGTCGGAAATCAGGGAGAGGAAATCAATCATTCCTAGAGATGTTTTGCATCCTAATGCTGTGCTTTCAGGTTTTCCACACATGGCATTTTCCATTACTTGATGCTGGAATGCTAAACCTTCATGAGGTAATGTCTAAGAACATGAATCCAGGGTAGACGCTGTTAGCGCCCTTCCTTTTGAATCCATTAAAGACCCATGTTTAAAAAAATTACATCTTTTAAAACGTGCCCCACAGCACTTTTTTTTCTTCCAAATTTAAGAATATTGTTGGAAATTTTCTGAAAAGCAAATAAAAACAAAAACTGGGTACTAATCCCCCTGCCCCAATGAAACAGGAGATGCAGGTGTTTGGCTAGAATCATTCACTGGCTAAATGAATCCAACTTAGGACCCTTGCGGACTTTTAGCTCAGTAAAAGGAAAGATTTTCACGGGTTGTAAAACATGGTATCTCTTTCACACACTCTGATGATATCAAATCTCGTCCACGTTAAATCCACAAATGTCAAGATCCATTTAGAAACCCGGTCTGCAATTGAGATGGATAGCTAGCTTCCTGAGGACAACAGGCTTAGAACTCTCTAGTTTGAATACAGAAGCCTCCCAATTTAGTTCACCGAGCCTTACAGAGTAGCATATCCATGCACTTAGTTATGATTTTCATTTTAAAAAAGGACTTCTTGGTGTAATTCTTGTGGCGAAACAAAAAAACACAGCCATTGCAGTGCAAAATGTTTAAAATAGTATAATTGTTGAAAAGCTTTATGAAACACAATATCTTTAAGGATTTGAACACCTTTCTCAGCCTGACTTAGCATGCTTCAGACATTTTATCAGACATTTTATGTCAAAGTTTCTGAATTGGGGACATAAAAGATCAAAAACTACAGAGAGACAATTGACTCTCGCACCCAAAGTAATATACGTGTGTTTATATTGAGGAGAAGACTCTGTAGTGTTATCCAGATTCTCAAAGAGGTACATGATGCCAAGAAAGATAAGCAACTACTTTTTTAAATTAACCCTACCACCTTCTCTGCCTCTCCTCAAAGAAGTCAATTCAAACGTTTGCCAAATAGTTCTTTCAAGCCCCTGTGAATCCTTGTATGTGTAGGATTCAACCCCCTCTGAATCCTTGGATATGTAGATCAGATGGACTGCCTGGCTTTGGAGTAGATCAAGTCAAGAGCCGCACCTTTTCTAATTGCCAAAACACTGTCTTCTAGTGAATGCTACCTCATGGCTACTCAAAAGAAGCTGTATTCGCCCAGGTGTCTCCTCCCAACAGCCCCACTTGCCCACACATATTCTCTTTATTTATTTTTTATTATTACATTTTTGTTAGTGCATTATAGTTTTACATAATGATGGGACTGGCTGTCACATATTCCTAGATGCACACAATTCAGCAATATAATTTGTTCAGTATCCCCCCACACATCCCTCTACCTCCCTCCTTCCATCCCCTGATCCCTTGCCTTTCTTCTGGGTCCTGTATTGTTCCTAAAAACCCCAAATACAATGACATAATTCTTATACCTATGAAGAACATTTTTATATATGTGGCTATAGTATATACAGTGACATTTATAACTGCTTGGAATGTACCTAGCTTTATCTCAGTTCCAATATTTCCCCTTGTCCTCCCTTCCTATCATCCCTTGTTATTCTTCAAAATATTTGACAATGGGATTAAACATTTACGTTTTTGTACAGGAATGCAACATAGCTTGTTCAAATACCTTATGCAGTATATTGCAACCGTATCTCATAAATATTAACATTTTGCAATTTTATTGTATGGTTCTAATACATGAGTTTCTCTACATTACTCCTGAGCCTCAGTTTGGTCCACCATTCTACACATTGCTTTCCAGAGCAGCTGGACCAGTCTGCAATTCCACCAACAGTGTGTTCCTATCTCCTTACAACCACTCCAGCATTTGTTATCATTCATATTCTTCATCTTTGCCAGTCTGACTGAAGTGAGGTAAAATCTTAAGTTTAATTTACATTTCTCTGATTGCTAGTGATTTAGAACACTTTCTCATTTATTCATTATTCATGAGGGATATTGGTCTGTAGTTTTCTTTTTTTGATATGTCCTTTTTAGGTTCCAATGCCATCCATTTACCTTCAATAGATGCTATATCATTGTTTCTAATAGCTGAGTAGAATTCCAGTATGTATATACCAGAGCTTTTGGATCCATTCATCCATTGAGGGGCATCTGGGTTGGTTCTATTACTGTAAATTGAGCTGCCATGAACGTGGATATTGCTGGTCACTACACTGTGCTGATTCCAACTCCTCCGGGAAAATACCAGAAGAGGGTTAGCTGGATTGAATGGTGGATCCAACCTTAATTTTTTGAGGAGTTGGCTCCTGACTCTCTGTGTTTGACTAACTTTGCTCAGCATGATTTCTTCAGTTATGGTTGCTTCATAAAAAGTGTTTAGGAGAGTTCCCAATTTTTTCAATTTCTTGGAATAGCTTCATAAGGAGAGGTGTTAGCTCTTCCTCAAAGGTGTGATAAAACTCTGCAGAGAATCCATCAGGTCCTTGGCTTTTCTTCTTTGGAAGACTTTTAATTGCTGTATGGATTTTGGTGCCTGTTATTGGGCTGTTTAGGATTTCAATTTCATCCTGTGTCTATTTGGGGATGTTGTATGTGTCTAGAAATTTGTCCATGTCATTCAGATTATCTGATTTAGAGGAGTATAGTTTTTCAAAATATATTCTGATAATCTGTTTGATTTCAAGGGGGTCAGTGGTGATCACCCCCTTTTCATTGGTGATTTTGTTTGATTTCCTTTGATTCTCTCCTTCTTTTAGTTAGATTAGCTACGTCTGTCAATTTTATTTGTTTTTTCGAAGAATCAGCTCTTTGTTTCATTAATTCTTTTTATTGTTTTTTTTTGTTCTCATTTTCAGCTTTCATCTTATTTCCTGTCTTCTGCTGCCTTTAGGATTAGACTGTTCTTTCTTTTGTAGAGATTTGAGTTGGAGCATAAGCTTATTTGTTAGGGATTGCTCCTGATTTTGAATGTGGACACTCAGTGCAATAAATTTTTCCCTTTCATGCTTTCATGCTGTCCCAGAGGTTTCAATATGTCTTCATTCTCATTCTTTTCCAAGAATTCCTTAATTACTGTTCTCATGTCTTCTTGGATCCATTCTTCTTTTAACAGGGTGTTATTCAATCTCCACATATATGTGTTTTGTGCCATGATTTTTGCTGTTAATTATTAGGTTCATGGCATCATGGTCTGATAGGATACATGGAATAATGTCTACTTTTTTATATTTGCTGAGATTTCCTTTGTGAACTAGAAAATGATCTATTTTGGAGAAGGATCCATGTTCTGCTGAGAAGAAGTTATACTCTGCCAATTTGGGGTAGAATATTCTGTAGATTTCTGTTAAGTCTGTTTGATTTATGATGGTGTTTAGACTGGAGATCTCTTTATTGTCTCTTTGCTTTGATGATCTATTGGTGATAGAGAAGTGTTAAAGTCTAACAGTACTATTGTGTTGAGTTCCACAACTGGTTTTATATCTTGGAGTATTTTTTCCACATAGTTGGGAGCATAGGTGTTTGGAGAGTATATATTTACTATGGTTATCTCCTGTTGTATTGTTCCCTTTACTAGGATGTAGTGGCCTTCTTTATCTCTTTTGATTAATTTATGTTTGAAATTCACTTTTTCAGATATAAGAATTGCAACTCTAGCTTGCTTTCTTGGGCCATATGCCTGGTAGATTTTTTTCCATCCTTTCACCCTCAATTTATGGGTGTCACTGTCTGTAATATGGGTTTCCTGTAAGCAGCATATTGTTGGATTTTGTTTTTTTATCCAATCTGCTAGTCTGTGTCTTTTGATTGGTATATTGAGACCATTCACATTTAGTGTTAGAATTGTTATATGGTTATGGTTCATATTCATTGTGCTTTATTAGCAAATTCTGTGCTGTCTTAGTTGGCTGTTGATAGCCTGTACCTTTACCGAATTTCCTCTGATTGTGGGTTTTGAGAAATATTAGCTTGTACTTGTATCTGGAGTTTATCTTTGAGAATTTTTTGTGATGCTGGCTTTCTGTTCACAAATGCTGCAAGTTTGTTCTTATCATGAAAAATTCTTATTTCACCCTCAAATTTGAGGCTGAGTTTTGCTTGGTATAGTATTCTTGGCTGCATGGTGTGTTCATTCAGGCATTGAAAGATCTCCTTCCAAGATCTTCTCACTTCCAAAGTCTGAACTGAAAACTCAGATGTGATTCATATTGTTTTGCCTCTGAATGTGATTTGGCATTTCTCCCTTGCCACTTTCAATATTCTTTCCTTGATTTCCCTGTTGTACATTTTGAATATGATGTGTGTTGGTGAGCGTCTCATTTGATTAGGCCTATTAGGTGTCCTATAACCTTCCTGGATGAGCATATCTGACTCTATTTTTATATGAGCAAAATTTTCTTTAGCAATTTCCTTGAGTATATTCCTTATCCCATTTGTTTGTGTTTCAATTTCTTCCTGTATGCCAATTACTCTTAAATTGTTTCTTCTTATTTCATCCCAGACATTTTAAAAATTCTGTTCATATTCTATGAGTTTTTTTCTTTTTTGTCATCTGTGCACTCTAGCTTGCTCCACCTGTTCTCATTTTCAGAAGTTCTTTCTTCAACAGCTGAGGTTCTGTTTTCTATAGAAGTTATTCTATTATTAAATTCTTCCATGGTTCCTCTCATGTGATTGACTGCAGATTTTAGCTCAGTTACTTCATTTTTGAGTATGTCTATTTCTTTGATAATAGAGTTTTTCATCTCTTCAGTCTTCTCACTTAGACCCTTCATTATATCTTCCTTTAGTTCAATGCTCCTTTTAGTAATCAGATCATTGATAATATTTTCAAGGTTTTCATCTCGACCCCTATCCGTGACATCCTTTTTGGGGGAGTTTTGGATTTGAAGTGAGCCTCTCCTTGTTTGATTCTTCATTTTGAAGAGCTTCCTGTGGGTCTCTGAATTGAGATTTCCTGAGGGGAAAGCAGGCAGTTCCTTAGGTGGTTTTTCCTTGCAAGTCAAATGCTCAGATCAGCCACCAGCTCTCTGAAGATCAACTTTTTCCCAATGCTGTTTCTGCCTGAGTCCTGGTGTTGCTCTACCTTTTGTTTCCAGGCTCAAGGTTGCAAATCTGAACCTACCGAAATGGAGACCTACCTTCCAGCAGGACTCAAACAGGCCCCAAAAGGAATGCAGGGCATCGGTAGGTATGGCTGCTCCAGGCAGGGACCCTCCCCTGGTTGGACCTGAGCAGGACTGCTCAAGACAGTGTCCTGAGTGCCTTTCTGTGGGACTCAAACAGTCCTCAACTGGAATGCCAAATATTTTCTTAATATAGACAAGTTCCACAGCAGCAGAAAGTCTTGGGAGTTTGTGATCTCCATGAGTTGTTTCATAACATTTATTCTAAGATCTTTATGTATTTTTAAGGTAATATCCAGGGTTGATGAAGTACAACAATGGTAAGATGCTTACCTAGCATGCTTGAGATCCTAGGTTCAATCCCCAGGAACACACATACACACAGAATGTCCATTTATAACTTACTACGGAAAACTTGAAACAGAGAAAAGATGAAAACAGTATAACTATTCTCTGGAAATACAGAAATAATGATTTTGGGGTTTTATTCCTTTTCATATTTTCTCCTACATTATAATAATTCTATGTATACTTCTATAAAATATCAACTTATTACATACAGTTATGCACATTAAAATTTAAAATGTTGATAACACTCTATATATCAAAGCCTAATGATTAAATTTAAACAAAACATAAAATATCTAGGTGCCACAGTAAAAGAGTATGTAACTAGGGATTGAAGTGGTGGCTCAATGGTTACGGTGCTTACCTAGCATGTGCAAGGACCCTGGTTGGAACCCCAGCACCACATACACATTGAAGTTTTGGAGTAATGAAAGCCACAGGAAAATCTAAATCAAATTGATTCTCTCTTTCTCTCTCACTGTTCCTGTCTTTTTTTTTTTTAAAGGGAGTATGTAACTGAACTAGTTACTTCTTTATTAGAAAAGATAATCAGCTTCTAGCCGTTAATAGGATGTTTGGGATTTGTTTCTGGAATACATGTACATCTTTACCCAATCATATATACTTTTCTTAAAAAAAACTACATATGAATAGCAAGCATAAGTGACTTTCAATTTTAGTCCATTTACTTATATTCAGAATATGAAGCAACTGTTACTGAACATTGACTATATTCTCAGCAACTCTCTTGCGCTTTTCTCCTTTGGTTTACACAAATATTCTGCGATATAGCTGATGCTCTTATGCTCAGAGGAAACTAAGCTTAAGTGAGTTAAATAACTTACCAAGTCATAAAGCCAGGATGAGGCAGAGTAAATAAAAGGAGTCTTCCTCTAACTTCAAAGCCGATGATCTTATATAATAATGTGAGAGGTTTTCAAAAGTGTGGTCCCCAGACCAGCAGCATCAGCTTCACCTGGGAATTCATCAAAAATTCAAATACTCAGGCCCCACCTGGGATCTCCTGAATCAGAAACACTGACGATGGGGCCTGGCAGTCTGTCTGCTGCAGCCTTCTAGGTGCTGGGATATGTGGGAAACATTAGGACCACTGTGTTACAAGAGGCTGCCTCCAAATTCTAAAAGGTGATTGATAGTTTGATAGAATGAAAAAATGTTAATCATTTATACTTATAAAAAATGATGTTCGACTCTTGCTAAAGAAGTATTATGTTAGTATTTTTTTTTATTTAAACTTTCAGAATTTTACTTTGGTGATTCCCTTGATGATTTTTTTTTTGCATTAATTCATAATAATTGAGGGACTCTTAAGACCAAAGTCTCAAAGCTTTCCTTGAACACAAAGCCCAGAGCATGGTGGGAAGGCTACTGGCACCTCCATACCATTCTCGAATTATTCATGAGTAATGAGTTGTACTACAAAAAATGATGATTGGGAATAATAAAAATGGAAATTATTTTCAATACCAGTCCTGTATGTAACACATTTTTCATATAATGGAGGAGACTGCAAAAATTTCATAGTCTTGGTTCTGTTGGTCCAGTGCAGATTTTTGTCCCTAAGTCCTGGGGTTCTCATCCTTCATTCCCTAACCTCCTTTCCCTGCCCTGCATGTGCTATTGATGGGACAAACCATACATTCAGATGGCCATTTATGTATTTCTGAAGTTCAAGGCATTTTGGTGTTAAATACGTTAGATTTTTAAGAACTTAGGTGAAATTAGGTGTGATTTAATATAGATATGACCAGACTTAGTGTCCTTGGGTAGCCAAAATTCAATTTTTGCTTAATTAGTATTTGAAGGGGAAGGCCTCCTCCAGCCATGGTAATCGGATTTTCTCTGTATTTTTATTCCTTTCCAGATCTGACTGTCTTAAAATTTAATTACTGTTAGCAAGACCTTTATGGGAAGAATAGAAATATTCTCGTAATAGTGTTAGCATATTAAATGTAATTTTCAGGTGGCCCTCCTAGGATTACAGCACTCCTCAATAGAGCCAATTTAGCTGCCTCTTTTCTGCCCTGACAGTTCACGTGCATTCAACTCAGAAATATATTCTGTCCCTGACTGCTCTGATGCTATTAGAACTTCATTGTCCTAGTTTATTAGAATGTTCATTCATTTGTGATAAGACCCATCAAATCTGATAAGCATTTTAATGTTGTTCTTATGAATAATGCTAAACATGCTAATTATAACCCTTTTGCTTCTTAATGTTGACTTCTGTTGATTTGTTAGGTTTGTTGTTTTTTTTTTAACCATGCTAATGATTTCTAATTGAAAATAGGATTTTGGGAAAAATTAAAGATTGCTATGTAAAATCATAAAGAAGATATTTTTGCATACAAATCAATGTCAAATGACCAAAGAATTAAAACAAGGGCTTTAAAAATGTTATTGGGATCACACTGTAAAAGAAATGTATAAAGGGATATTAGAGCTGGAGATCTGGAGAGATTTGAGGGACTTTTACACTGGAGGCATTTGTCTGGGAAACTTCGGGGCTGCGATTAAAATCTCAGGTCAGCCCCCCTCGTTGATGTACTGTCTGTCACAGTTCTAGAAGCAGCAGCTGATTCTCATCTGCTCAAGGGTTCCCAGACAACTTTTTGTACTTTAGACAGGACCCTGAGAAGCACCTGCAGCCTTTCACATACCCCAGGAGGTCATTTGTCAGCCTGTAGGCTCCTAAGTACTTGGCATTAACATATCCATGTTTCTAAGCTTGGTCTTAATTGGGACTTTTTCCCCCTAGATCAGAAACAGCAGAAGAATCTAAACAAGATGTCTTGCACGTTTTAATTATTTCTAATAGCATTTCCTCTTTTTTCTTGAAATAAATGTAGAGGATTCTATTATATTATGATAAATAAGGGCTCCTAGCCTATGGCTGGTGGAACACTATTTTCCACTGCTACCAGCTGACACCCACAGTGGTCTTCAGCAGAGGTAGGTATGTGGTGGTCATGCACAGCTTTCTTTTTCACTACTCGGTTTCGAGCCACCCCTTAAAAGTGAAGCTACCCTAAACATTCCATGTGTGCTGTTCAGGGCTAAACTTCATTTTCATCTCATTGTTTTTAAAACAGCAGTAAATGATCCAGAAGACTCCAAGATCATTGCTGAATTTGGCTTACATTCTGAGCAAGAGACTGAGACAACCAAATGAGTGTTTCATTGTAGGATCCGTTAATAATTTCCATTTGCATCCATGCATTTTTTAAAAGAGAGAAATGGACAGTGTGAGAGAGAGAGAGAGAATATCAACTTTATTTGGGGGCAGCCAGCACTAGGAATTGAACTCTGGGCCTCACATGCTAGGCAAGTGTTCTACTCCTGAGCTGTATCCCCAGCCACATTCATGCTTTATTATTTAATTGTATAGACATTTGTATTGTCATTCCATGCAGAAGGAGTTACTAAGATTTTCCAAGGTGGCAGATATATATATATATATCTCCTCAGCCAGGAGCTCAGCAGCCTTCAGGGCTCTGCAGGAGAGGAGCAGCTTTTGCTGAGGCATCCTGGGTTAGGAAACTGTCCCTTGACAAGGGCACATGGACCTTGTGTGCTTTGTATGTGTTCATATGTGCTTCTTTCATTTATATGTGCTGATTTTTCTTTTAATTCAGGACAAAGCTGATCATGATATTAGCATATTTTATATTACTTTAAGGGTATAAAATACAACCTCTTGATGTTAATGATTGATGACACAAAATGAAAGAAAAATTCATGATTAGAAATATTTATTTTCTTGGGATTGGTGTGGTGACTCAGTGGTTGGAGCACTTGCCTGGCATGCACGAAGACCTGGGTTCAATCCCCAGCACCACATACACAAGTAAGTGTTGGGGGGAGAAAAAAAGATGAAAAAATAAATAAAATTGATTCTTTCTGATTCTTTCTGTCTCTCTCCCTGTTCTCTTAAGAAAAAAAAAAAAACCTAGCTATATTCTTCCTGTTTTCCGCTTGCACCTGACTCCTTCAGCATTATCATCTAACCTTGCCCTTTTCAAGGACTGCTATGACTTCCGTGATGTATAGACTTAGGGGATTACTACAGAGTGAAGATGAATGTAAATTCTGTGACCGTTAAAAAGAAGCCTCACGAAACACTAACATTTAATTGTTTGCTTTCTCTCTCAGTAATTAGTAAACTAGAAAGAAAGCAAAAAAATGGAGAGCTTTGGTAACAGAAATAGTTGTTAAAAACAAATAGCCTACTAATGAAATGACTCTGATTCAGGGAGATTATCCCGGATTATCTGGGAGTGGAGGTTGACACCCAGCATAATCATGAGAATCCTCCAAAGTGGAAAAGGGAGACAGGAGATCAGATGATGCTATGAAGAAAACCTTCATCGGTTATGCCTGGCTTTGAAGACAGGGGAAGAGGCCAGCGCCACAGACTGCAGGAAGCAGCTGAGACAATGAGACAGTCTCCACTAAAGTCTCCAGAAAGAAATGCAACTCTTCTGAGACCTTAACTCTACGCAGTGACACCTATGTTGGACTTCTGATCTCCAGAATCATTATACAATAAATTTATGTTGTTTATGCCACTAGACAAATAAGCAAGACTTAATAGATTCGGAGGAAACACCCGAACTTTGAATAGTGAGGTGTTATTTCGGTGGGCTTAATTTCCTTTTTCCACTTTTTAAAGCAGAAGGTTAAAATATAGTCTCCAAATATAACCTATATGAGATAGGACTATGTGTGAATATGTATAATTATATAACTATATATGTACACACATGCAAATCCACATAGATATACATGTATGAATATGCATAAATATATAACTATATATGTACACACGTGTGCACATCCACATAGATGTATATGTACATATGCATATGCACAGAGCATGGATGTTCTGCTTCGTCTCCATTCTTTTATCAACTCTTCCTCCAAGGCTAGCTTAAATCTCACCGTTCAATTTTTTTTAAATTTTTTCAGTTTATTCTAGTCTCAGTTTCACCCCCTCCTCTAATTGATTTTTTCATATAGCCTCAAATAATGTAGACTAAGAGTGCAAGACTTCATATATACATAATTTATTTGAAACACACATAAAATCACTTGTATTTTTAATTTTAGAGTACCACGGACTCCCTAACTGGATCATAATAAATACTTTAACTATGATCACTACTAATTCTTCTCTTTATTTTGGATCATTATAGTCCATATAATGCTCCACAAGTAATTATGGCATGCTAACATGCCAGGACACTGACATGGTAATCAATTATAGTAAGTGTTCCCAAAACAAACTTGTATTGAGACTGAAGAAAAGTGAGTAACAGTTTTAGGGCCGTGTGATCCAACAGAGGTCTCTGAAATGGTGGCCATGTAACTCCAGGATGGTAACCACTAGCCACATGGGGCTATCAAGCATGTGCAATGTGGCTAATATAACCAGGGTTTTTTTATTTAACTAATTTAAGTCTAAATTTAAATAATCACAAATAGGCAGTAGCTACATGGACATCATGAAATCACTGTTTTTGAATGAATGGCTTACTCTGCAAATTCTGAGGGCTAGTAGAATAAAGAATTGGGATCATTTTCATTTTTCCTGATGTTCTTTCCTAAATCAATCATGGAGCAGTGGTAACCATAGAGTAGTTGACAATTTGGACCAGTCCATGAGCTGTTTGTTATAGCTCCTGACAGGTTAATTACATAGTGAATATTTAGAAACGTCTATAGCCACTTAGCATCATGTGACGTTAAATGTGGGATCCATTGACTCATCCCATTGATCCAAGCACCTGAAATATTATCAATCCCATACAGTGAGGATCATCTGGTGTGACCACTCAGACACAGGAGACCCACATATTGCTTCCTGAAAGACTGGAAATTTAAAATACCTGTCCTCTCATAGAACAACTACAGATGTCTTGAGAAACCCAGAAATAGGGAACTGGGAACCAGGGACCAGAAGTATTGTCTATTCCCCATAGAATGGCTAACCTGTGTGGAACAGACTTCTCAGAGTAATAGGACTTAAAATAAAAGCAACCCTAGGAACAGTGGACTCCAGCCCCTTGATTTACATATTTAAAAACAGGGAAACTGGGATACATACTTCAACTAACATCACAGTGTGGAGAACTCCCCTCCTGGCTCTCAGGCAAGCCCTATTACGCTATGCCAAATGGACTTGGCCCAAAAGAGAGATTATGATTCCCTTGCCTGAAGGATAGCAACCTGAAAATATTAGTACAACCCTCCATAAAATGCACAGCAAGCGCTCGTGCCTGTATCACTGAGATGCTCCTCCCCATTTTAATGGTTGTCACCATAATGAATTTTTTTAAAAAAATCAATGCAAACAAGGTATCCATCTGACTCGGTACATATGGAGAACTGAATCAATGAAAACAGCCCTTCTACTAAAGTTATAGATTTTGAACAAACCTATTGATTAATTTTCTTTGTTTTGTTCAGCCATGAAAGGATGCTTTATATTTTAATATTTTTCTCCCGGATTGGCTCCTGGATAGTGGACAAAATGTTAATGGGATGTTACAGTTTGTCTTGTAAAAGGAGCCCAGAAAGGATGCAGCAAAGCTGTATTTTGTATACTGGATATAAAGCAGCGACTTGATGGAGCATGCAAGGTCTGCTCCGTAGGGAAGTGCTTCTGGATGTGGGGACACACCCTTCTCTGGAAGATTGCCACTGGACACAGGAGTCATCTGACTTGAGAAGTTGTTTTTTTCTCACTTCCTCTTTCTCCAGGAGACTGGGACCATGTGCTGTGGAGGATGGACTGATAAGAGGGCTCACATCTCCTGTCTGTGAATGGCGGGTCCCCTGCCCACCATTTACCCTGCTGCTCCTGGGGAGTTGAGGCTGACACCTATCTGTGCTGGCAGGCTGCATCCCTTCCTTGTTTCCTCTTTTTGCCTCCCCTCCCTTCCTCACAGATTTCTCCTGGAGCACACTTCCTATAAATCACTCCTACCAGCCTCCCATCCCATCAGGAGCTTTGCTTCTAAGGGATTTGATTAATGACATGTATGCTAGCTAAAAACTTTCAAATAGCTATTTTCCATTACCTCAAATATTTTGTCCTCTGGCTTGATTTGAATTAACAATAATATCTAATTATCTTGTTCCTAAAAAAAAACGATATCAGAGTTTTTAGATCCTTTTGAAATGTCTTGAAAAGTCTTCATCTCCCAAGTTTGGACTCCTTATTATCTGTGATCACTGATTTCACAGCAAAACTTCTGCTCTATTATAGAGCATGTAGCTGTTTCTGAGCATGTGTTAATTGCTATTTCTTATCTGATGAGCCCATTGTAAAAGTTTCCTTGCAAGAACTTAACATATCTCAAGTACATGACTGTTTTCTTATGCAAATACAAAATACCTCACATTTTTAAATCTATGAAAGTTTTTTACTATATCACTTAGTGAGGGAGTTAATCATCTCAATGTCCCTTTGGAGAAGTGAGGGAGCCTGCTTTATGGACTCATGATAAATAAAATTTTGTTTAAAATAATAAACTTGGGGAAATATAATTTTCAATTTCATATTCAAATCATGTCAGTGGCATAGGAAATGGAATTTATTAGGGAAAATGCTGTAGCTATTTGCATAATTTTCTGGTGCTAAAACACGAGAAAAATCTGGCTGCTTATTACTATAGCCTGGTTTAACTTTGCTTTCAAATGCTCATTCACCAACCTAAGCCTTTTTCCTTCCCAAATCTCTGTGGAGCTTGCATAAAAATATGCACTTAAGCTAATGTAAAAATAACGCATTCTTCCATTTTCCTCTGAATTGTTGCGCAATATCACATGTTTGTTAATAAATCTAGTTGCCAGTCATCTCTTTTGGTAACTATTTCCATTAGAGATTTAGGAATGGTGGTAGGGTCACTAAAATGCCAGTCACTATCTTCAACAGTGTTTTATTTCTCTTGATTTTATTTATCCAGGTGGCCCAATCTCTTGCTATTCATTCCTGAAATAGCTAATAAATGATGTCTTCTTTTTCTTCTATTTCCTCCTAAAATCATGAAGTATAGACTGTTCCCTTCTTCATTTGAAGAATTCCCAGAATAACATTCTATGGAATAGTTCACTTGGGGTGAATACAACTGAACTAGAATGTTCTGTGGTTTTCAACAGAATCAGTCCTAATCATTTCTAATTTTCATTCTGTGCTGATGTGGCCCACAATCTTGTCAAGTTTTAACTAATGACTTTCCCATGAAGAAAATATGAAATATGTATTTTGGGGCATGATTAAGCAAATATTTACTGTTAGTCAATGGGATTCAACAATGCAGTCTCTATATTCAAAGCAATCAAATTCAAAGAGAGAAGACAAACAGACGAGCAATCTAATACAGTGTGATTAGTACCAGATGTTTGGATGAGTCTCCCTGGAAGCTGAGAGGTGAGGGAAACTTGCCCAGCTGCTATTTGGGAGAGACTGAGAGAAAGGGCACAGAAAATTTCTAACTGACATGGTTTGTTACTTTAATTAAAAAGGGCAGTTTTAAAGTACTAGCCCTAAATTATTTAATTCCCGTATCTATCATTACTTGGGTATTTCTTTTCCCTCTCACTTAGAAATTGAACTTGTTCAAGTCTTTTATTTCTCTCTCAATGACTTTCCTTCCACATCCACCAATTCGCTAAGGATTAGGTATAATCTAGTGACAGGAAACCCAAATAACAATGGCTTAACTAGGATGGAACAGATTTCCCCAGCTGGTGGATTGTAAAATTGATCAAAATCTGCAACGCTAATTTTTCCTTCAGCATCCCCTCCTCAGTCACACGGTGCTGAATGGGGTTGAAACAGAATTGTCACAATTCCCATACCTGGCTACAGCTCTAGTTCTAATTGTTGTTCCACAAAGATGGTTACCTGAGCCATTCAGAATACCTTTATTTGGGAAATCCAATCTCTCCTGAGGTTTAGAAATCAAAGTCAGCACTGGGTGCTTGCTTTCCAGCTATACTCCGCACCTTCACCGTATTGGGGTTCAAATCCCCGGCCTTGCACATGCTACACACAGCTTGGTAAATACTCTACCACTGAGATACATCCCCAGTCCTTTGTGTTTTATTTCAATATGGTGTCTCCCTAAATTGCCCAAGCTGGCCTTGAACTTGAAACCCTCCTGACTCACCCTCCCAAGTAGCTCAGATTACAGGCCACTGAGCCCAGCTTGAGTGCTCTCCTTATATAGTGTCAGTTTGGCAAGTATATATCATAATCTGCCCTGGGATTCCAGATTAGTCTGGGTTAGTGAAATGGAAGTAATATATTATGCCTTTCTGGAGTAATCTTTGACTAGAATTCATGAAACTATAAATATATATATTAACAGACATCAATTATGTATTAGCCAATGCTCATCAAATTAAGAATAGAGAGAAATTTCACACAAAAACAGCTAGTGCAAAAGCTGAATTCTGAGAATATACAGGTTAATCATAGTCAATACTAGTTGCCAATGCAAAACCCCAAAATTAGCATTGTGTTATATTGGTTACAGTAAATGTAGATGTTTTTTCTTCCTAAACACCAAACTGGATTATATGTGTAACATAGTTGATGTCATTGGTTCAGTGAATCAATCAGCAACTGAATGATTAAGAGCTTTCAGATACGTGAAGAAATCCGTGAACCTAGAATGTAACACCGATCTTAGTAAATTCGTAGTTTCATTAGTAGCAATGGTGTTCACGGAAGGTCTCTGACTAATGATGAATTGATTTAAGTATTCTCTACTTTAAGATAGTATGACAATTTCCCAATACAACCATTCTGTTTCACTCTCTGTGAAATAAATCTAATATTTAATAAATTGCAAAGAGATAGCCATTATAAACTATTATGAAATAGTCTTCTGTTTGATGATTTGCCCAGCTGTAGACAAGTTCAAATGTCCTTAGCATGTTCAGGGTAGGCTGGGATGCACTGGGGTGATCTGTAGGCTCAGTGTTTTCAATGTGTTTTACGTTAGGATGTTTTCATTTTTGGTGGGGTTTTCAGGTGTAACCCTATTGTAGGTCAAGGACTATGTGAGGCATTGTTATACAGGGACAAGAGACAGACAGGGACTGGGGGTGCACAGGGCGGGGGATGCTTTTCAAGCCTCCTAACTTCAGTGCTGAACCCTCTGGCTGTTTGTGGATATCATAAGTTCTTCATATTTTTGCTGTCCTCAGAGAGTTACTCAAATCACTAACAAGGAAAAGAGTTCTTAAAAGGGCTGGACTGATTTGAAATCCAGACACTAGAGATAAGTTGTGGAATTAATAACAAATAAAAATCTTCCTGACAATCACATGCCAGTTTTTCCATAAGAGAAAAAAAATGAATCAAAACCAAAAATGACAATTTGAATCATTCATTTGGAATGTTGGGGAATGTTTAAATAATATCTTGTAAGGAAAGAACTCTCAGAAGATGCTATCTGATCTTTCCAACACTGGAGCCTCCTGAGCTATGAGCTCTGAGCTATGCTGGCCTCCTCTGGTTTCCAGGATTTTGATGGATTTCAGCTGGCCTGTTTTAATTCAGTAGCTCCCAGAATAATCCCAAATTCACATCATTACAGGTCTATGAAGCTTCATAATTATTGAGGAGGTGGTACTATTTTTCTTTCTGTACATGTTTTGACAATATCCTAAGCATTACTTGATGCATAAAGTGGACTTTACATAAGCAATAAAAAGCTGTTTTAGTTTGATTGTCACTGTTATCCCTGTAATGAAAGAGTAGCACACAATGAATGCCCTAAACTGAAACGAAACAAAGATGCCAAAGTGAAACAATATCTCCAAAGGCAAAAAATCATTTGCTTTGCACACTGTGATC